>NQII01009016.1:23288-41791 GCA_002778355.1 Clitarchus hookeri | reverse complement strand
TGTCCCTTGGGCAGCTGCAAAATGCAGCTGTGTCCGCGCCCTGGTGCCTTCCGTTGTCTCCGGATGTCGTCTGCACGTGCAGGAACAGTTGCACGTGCAGAAACCTTTGGTAGCACACCTTTGCAGCTGCGAGGCATGGTCGCGCCCTCCTGGCGTCACTCTTCCGGCATGTCCGCTAACCCTTAATCTTTATTGTCGTTGTCCGCCTGCGAGCTTCGCCAGAGCGTGTGTTCTGACGAATAAAATATAGGGACGCNCCTGCGAGCTTCGCCAGAGTGTGTGTTCTGACGAATAAAATATAGGGACGCCAGAGGCGACATTACATTAAACTAATTAAAACATATTTGCAAAAATACAGTTGTAGATAACATAACCATTAAGATAGGATTAAAGCTGAGGTATGGCAATAACATTATTATAACTGAAAAATCAGGAACATCAACATTCATGTTTTATTGATAATCATCATGATATTTTAAATCAAGCTTGGTACGAAAGTAAAAAATAAGATGAAAAAGAAGAACGATTTAGGATCCTGGAAGCTGCGGCAGCAATCATTCGAGAAGATATTCAATCTGCAGTATTCGATCATTCTAATTACCCCCGCCAGGTCGTATGTTTGAAGATGTTAACAATGAAATTCCAGAGTCACTGACGTATTTTTTGGAGAGAGTAATTCTAAAAAATAAACAATTAAATTTAGATAATTTTAAATTAGTATGCACAACTATTAGCCATAGTATTATGACTGCTGTTCGGCCTAGGTCATTCAAATCCAAATTACAATTGTTTCTCTCAGTTTATTTTCATCGACGATTTGGGTTAAAACGTCTTATAAAAATTTTGCCGTCTTTCGGTTTGTGCGCATCTTATAATGATACTACGATGTACGAGGCAGCAGCAGTTTTTCATCGTCAACCTCATATCTTACCACCAGAAACTGGTACGTTTGTTCAATATGTTGCAGATAATGCTGATATAAATGTAAATACGCTAGACGGTCATAACACGCTTCACATAATGGGTATCATTCAAATTGTTACTTCGAAAAGTTCAGTTTTACTAGAAGAGCCTCTACCACGAATAAAAGAAGCCCCTTCAGCAAAAGATTTCGCGGCAAAAGCTCATGTGCCATAAAGATCTATCAAAATGATGGTGTAGTAGGTTACAGTAAAATTAATGTCCAAGATTTTGCTTATGGAAGTGAAGCAACAGTATATTTACTCAAAAAAGTCAATGTGATATGGTTCTATGGCAAATGGAAAAAGTTATTGTTACCCGGTTGGAATGGTTTTACTGAACGTTTAACAAATAATCTTATGAATTGTGTAAATGTAAAATTTCATTTTTACCATTTCTTCATCAACCAGCTAGTAACTACAATACTATATGCACGACTTTACTTTGTGCATTAGAGAATTCAAAACGTTATGGCCACAATGTATGCATTATTACTTTTGGTCAACCNACACGACTTTACTTTGTGCATTAGAGAATTCAAAACGTTATGGCCACAATGTATGCATTATTACTTTTGGTCAACCTCTATATGCCAAAGGTCGAGAAATCGTATCAACCGCACCTGAAGGCTCTGAATTATCCAACATCATAATCAGGCTCGGAGGATTTCATCTACTCATGTCGTTTCTTGGAGCGATTGGTTACATTATGNATTATCCAACATCATAATCAGGCTCGGAGGATTTCATCTACTCATGTCGTTTCTTGGAGCGATTGGTTACATTATGTAAGGAAGCGGCATGAAAGAAGTACTTTCTTTGATTTATGCACCTAAGTCATTAGAAAAAATGCTCAATGGTCATGCTTACGCGAGAGCTGTTCGAGCTCATACATTACTTCAGCTTACTTTAGCAATATTAATATCAAAAGAACTTGATATTGATGACGTCATGGATGCAAATCTTATCATTACTGTTGAAAACGTATTAGATAACACTATTTCATATAATGATGTTGAAAATGATGATGAAACATCAGGAGCATTACTTTATCAGTGTAATCAAAAACTAAGAGAATATGAAGAACGAGGACCTACCGCAAAACTATGGATACAATATTTTAATATGGTGTCGATTGCAAAGGAGTTTATAAGAGCTGAACGTATGGGAGATTGGAAAGCTCATTTGAACAGCGTTAAAGAAATGCTTCCTTATTTTCATGTATCAGAACATTTTCCTTATGCTAAGTCTGCACACTTATATTTGCAAGATATGTTACAATTACAGAACTTTATGNATCTCGGTGTCCCTTGGGCAGCTGCAAAATGCAGCTGTGTCCGCGCCCTGGTGCCTTCCGTTGTCTCTGGATGTCGCCTGCATGTGCAGGAACAGTTGCACATGCAGAAACCTTTGGTAGCACACCTTTGCAGCTGCGAGGCATGGTCGCGCCTTCCTGGCGTCTNGTCCGCCTGCGAGCTTCGCCAGAGTGTGTGTTCTGACAAATAAAATATAGGGACGCCAGAGGCCTCATTACATTAAACGAATTAAAACATATTTGCAAAAATACAGCTGTAGATAACATAACCATTAAGATAGGATTAAAGCTGATGTATGGCAATAACATTATTATAACTGAAAAATCAGGAACATTAACATTCATGTTTTATTGATAATCATCATGATATTTTAAATCAAGCTTGGTACGAAAGTAAAAAATTAGATGAAATAGAAGAACGATGCAGGATCTTGGAAGCTGCGGCAGCAATCATTCGAGAAGATATTCAATTCGCAGTATTCGATCATTCTAATTACCCCCTGCCAGGTCGTATGTTTGAAGATGTTAACAGTGAAATTCCAGAGTCACTGACGTATTTTTGGGAGAGAGTAATTCTAAAAAATAAACGATTAAATTTAGATAATTTAAAATTATTATGCACAACTATTAGCCATAGTATTATGACTGCTGTTCGGCCTAGGTCATTCAAATCCAAATTACAATTGTTTCTCTCAGTTTATTTTCATCGACGATTTGGGTTAAAACGTCTTATACAAATTTTGCCGTCTTTCGGTCTGTGCGCATCTTATAATGATACTACGATGTACGAGGCAGCAGCAGTTTTTCATCGTCCACCTCATATCTTACCACCAGAAACTGGTACGTTTGTTCAATATGTTGCAGATAATGCTTATATAAATGTAAATACGCTAGACGGTCATAACACGCTTCACATAATGGGTATCATTCAAATTGTTACTTCGAAAAGTTCAGTTTTACTAGAAGAGCCTCTACCACGAATAAAAGAAGCCCCTTCAGCAAAAGATTTCGCGGCAAAAGCTCATGTGCCAATACAGATCTATCAAAATGATGGTGTAGTAGGTTACAGTAAAATAAATGTCCAAGATTTTGCTTATGGAAGTGAAGCAACAGTATCTTTACTCAAAAAAGTCAATGTGATATGGTTCTATGGCAAATGGAAAAAGTTATTGTTACCCGGTTGGAATGGTTTTACTGAACGTTTAACAAATAATCTTATGAATTGTGTAAATGTAAAATTTCGTTTTTACCATTTATTCATCAACCAGCTAGTAACTACAATACTATATACACGACTTTACTTTGTGCATTAGAGAATTCAAAACGTTATGGCCACAATGTATGCATTATTACTTTTGATCAACCTCTATATGCCAAAGGTCGAGAAATCGTATCAGCCGCACCTGAAGGCTCTGAATTATCCAAGATCATAATCAGGCTCGGAGGGTTTCATCTACTCATGTCGTTTCTTGGAGCGATTGGTTACATTATGCAAGGAAGCGGCATGAAAGAAGTACTTTCTTTGATTTATGCACCTAAGTCATTAGAAAAAATGCTCAATGGTCATGCTTACGCGAGAGCTGTTCGAGCTCATACATTACTTCAGCTTACTTTAGCAATATTAATATCAAAAGAACTTGATATTGATGACGTCATGGATGCAAATCTTATCATTACTGTTGAAAACGTATTAGATAACACTATTTCATATAATGATGTTGAAAATGATGATGAAACATTAGGAGCATTACTTTATCAGTGTAATCAAAAACTAAGAGAATATGAAGAACGAGGACCTACCGCAAAACTATGGATACAATATTTTAATATGGTGTCGATTGCAAAGGAGTTTATAAGAGCTGAACGTATGGGAGATTGGAAAGCTCATTTGAACAGTGTTAAAGAAATGCTTCCTTATTTTCACGCATCAGGACATTTTCCTTATGCTAAGTCTGCACACTTATATTTGCAAGATATGTTACAATTACAGAACTTTATGAATCCTAGTGTTTACCAAAAGTTTACAGAAGGATTTTTTACTGTTAGACGTTCAGATAAATTAAGTTGCGGAACTTCAACGAATATGGTGATCGAGCAGTCAAAGATGAAAGCTATGAAGGCAGATGGAGGCATTGCTCGAGGGAGAAGTACGAAAGAGAGTGTCATAAGTAAATGGGTTTATAGTATGCATGCAATGAATACTGTTTGTGAAGGATTGGAAGATCTCGCTAATGTTAGAATGGATACAACAGATCAGCATGTTGATGCAAGTGATTCACGAGTAAAGAAAGATGCTAAAGACAAACAAAAACTTCAAGAGTGGTTTTCATCACATGCTCCTTTTCCGGAAGTTGACAAAATTGTATCTATTGCCAGTGGAGTCGTTGGTGATGATAAAATTAACTGTCATAAAGCTCGTGAAGTTGGGATTGCCTCCATGTCTAAAATAACAGGATATACGTTTAATAACATTAAATTAAAACGCGCTGATAAAGTAGTCACTCTTTTAGCTATGAGTAGCACCATAAAAGTTCACGATGAGAAAGTACCTGTCGACCCTGTATTATTATTTCAACGCATGAGGATTACTACGGCATTTGAAGATGAAATTGAAAAATATTTCGAATATGAATTGGCTCCCTACCCGTTGTCACTTTTTGATGATATTGGAATGCGTAAAACACAAAAGTCAGCCATTTACGATTGTTTTCAAACAGTAAACATTGATATTAACAACATTAATGCTACGTACATCATCGGTGGAGGATATCTGTTACACCTCGTTGTGTGGCATCAAGAAGAAACATTTAACGTTATTTTATGTAAATACGTTCAGTATGTACGTAGACATTTTGGCCGTAGAGTGGCTATAGCGATTGTAAGAAAAATATTAAAGCCGCAGAACAACGTCGTCGTACTACAACATCATCTTCATCTTCTGATGTCATATTTGATCAGTTTATGACAGTTCCCACAAGCCAACAAAAATTTCTTGCCAATACTCACAACAAGTCTCGGTTCATTTCAATGTTGAAAGAAAAATTTACCACTGAAAATATTTTTGTCAAACAAGCTGATAATGACGCTGATGTCCTGATAATTGAAACAGCAATAGAACAATTCAACTCGACAAATACAACTATTGTTGTTGGTGAAGACATTGATTTATTGTTTTAATTACTGACTACTCGAACTCCAACCGAACAAATTATTTATTTTTTAAAACCGGGGAAAGCTCAACAGCAGTTGAAAATATATTCATCCAAAAGTTTATCAACTTTTGCAAAATGTCAAAATCACATACTATTTTTGCACGCAATAACTGGCTGCGAAACGACATCAGCATTTTTCAGGATGGGCAAAACAACAGTTTTTAAATTGTTTGAAAAACAAGATTTCGTTAATTGTGCTGAAGTTTTTAAAGAGAGTAACTCTACTCCACAAGATGTAATCACAAACGGAATTCGCTTTCTTCTTTCTGTATACGGAACTCCAAAAACAATTACCTGCTTAGATAAGTTTCGATACTTATGTTTTGTAAAAAATACTTGCAACAAAAAACGAGTGCAATTAGCTTGCCTTCCTCCAACCCCTGCTTCTGCTCATCAACATCTATTTCGGGCATATTATCAAGTTCAAGTGTGGCTTGGTAATCAACTGGACCCAGAAGAGTGGGGTTGGAAGTTAATTGACAATACATTGGAACCAATCCAGACTTTGCTCCCACCTGCACCGGAAAAACTCCTCAATACAATTTTTTGCAATTGTAAAAAGGGATGTTATGCTAAATGTGGCTGCAAAAAAGTTGGATTGTTTTGTTCATTAGCATGTACCAGTTGTCAAGGCCAGTCGTGCGCCAATGTTGAATCGCCATCAGAAGAGGGTTCTTACGATATCAGCGAGGAGACATCTGATACATCGCTGTTGGGACCATTTACTTGTACCCAGCAGGAAAACGAAGAAGAAGAACAAGACATTACACTTGAAGTTTCATTAGATTATTATGAACCAGACGAATAAATTTCCCCAATTACTCAGAATGCACCCCGCTTTCATCATTTCCAATAATACAATTTATTATTATTACCTATTATTGAATTAAACAGGACCACAATAGATCGTGGAATAGGCCTACTGGGGGAACGACGTTAAAAAAAAACGCGCCAAGTACACTACCTCACAGGTGGCGTGGAAACGTGTGCATATTATGAAGAACACAACTTTTTCAACTTTTCGAATCGTTATATTTGAGAAATGGTGACTCTTAGGAAACAAAGTGTAAGAACAATTGGTTATAGATAATTGCATGATCTACAATGTTTGTCTGACTTATTTGTATAATAAAACTTACAGTTTGGCTGAAAAATGCAAAAAACCCATATTTGCGAACTTTGACCTTGAATACATTTTTTTGCAGATGTGGAATCGATGGGGACTTTTCACATTCCCTTTATAATGGTGTTCCCAAAATTTGTACCAATTTTTATCTCTACGTGAATTTTTGCAACCTTGAATGTCGATTTTGACCGGGCTAAAAAGTGTACCAGCAATAAAGGATTACGATTGCAGACAGATGGCGTACACATAGGCTCAGCAGTGTCCTCTCTTGTGTGCCCGGAAAGGTCCGTGTTATACCAAGCTCAGTCAGTGAAGAGCTGCATAACGAAGTGAAAGCAAGTGCCAGTAAGCCCCGTTGACGTCAAAGGGCACCATATCAGCATGTGAGTGCGTTCGAACGGAGCAGAATAATCGGTCTCTGGGAAACGGGGTTCTTATACCGTAACATCTCAGCTCGTGCAGGGCATGCTTCTACAAAAGTGATGTGTGTGTGTGGCACCAGTAGATATAAAAGGGTCGTACGCAGTGACGGACGGGTACTGGACCATGCAATGCGACCACAGCACGGGACTACTGCCATCTTGTCCGCATGGCCGTAACGGACTGTACAGCCTCGTCCACAGTGTTGTATTGACACTGTAGCACTGCAACTGGTGTGGATCTGTCTGCGTTGACGGTTCGACGCCGTCTGCTGTGGGCTGGACTGGTGGCCCGCATGCCATTGTGTCGGCTTCCTCAGACTGCAATGTGCATGTGAACGCCGTCGCTATCGTGCTGAGTGGCAAAATGTGATGTTTTCGGACGAGTCCTGCTGCAACCTGTCCTACAAAGATGGCCGCATACATGTTAGATGCTACTGTGGTGACCGCAATCTGGCAGCCTGCGTTGTGAAGCAGCATAGCGGACAAAAGCCAAGTGTGATGGTTTGGGGCGCCATTGGATACAACATGTGATCTCTACTCCTATGTAATGAGGGTAATCTGAATAGCAACTGCTACATCAGGGAGGTTTTAGAGCCTGAGGTGCTGCCCCTACTTCAGGCAACTCCACTTGTCAAATTTCAATAGAACAATGCTCGGCCACATGTGGTGAGGAATGTACAAGCCTTTTTCAACGAACGACTGGCACCTCAACTTCCCTGGCCTGCACATTTGCCTGACATGTCGCCCACCGAACATGTCTGGGATATGGTTGGTTGGCGACTTGTTTGTCATGGACCTCCAGCAACCACTGTTGATGCTTTGTTGACGCACATACAAACGGCATGGACGGAGATTCCCCAGGAACATATCCAGGTCCTCATTGATTCCATGCCACGATGTTTAGGGCTCTAATTGCAGTACGTGGGGGCTCCACACCATACTGAATTCTCAAGGACAGAGATCATGTACAGTTCTGTAATCCTAATCAATTGTGTATTGTCATGTATCTAATCTGTGGTATAAAGTTCATTTCAATCACATGTATCCTTCCTGTTGTTGAATTTTTCACAAACGTAATACAGGATGATTTTAAAATCACGGAACAAACATTGAGGGGTGGTAGAACAAACTAAAACAAACAATTATTGTATAGGAATATATGGGCGGAAGTGACGCGTTGAGGCACAAACACATAAATAACANACCGAACATGTCTGGGATATGGTTGGTTGGCGACTTGTTTGTCATGGACCTCCAGCAACCACTGTTGATGCTTTGTGGACGCACATACAAACGGCATGGACGGAGATTCCCCAGGAACATATCCAGGTCCTCATTGATTCCATGCCACGATGTTTAGGGCTCTAATTGCAGTACGTGGGGGCTCCACACCATACTGAATTCTCAAGGACAGAGTTCATGTACAGTTCTGTAATCCTAATCAATTGTGTATTGTCATGTATCTAATCTGTGGTATAAAGTTCATTTCAATCACATGTATCCTTCCTGTTGTTGAATTTTTCACAAACGTAATACAGGATGATTTTAAAATCATGGAACAAACATTGAGGGGTGGTAGAACGAACTAAAACAAACAATTATTGTATAGGAATATATGGGCGGAAGTGACGCGTTGAGGCACAAACACATAAATAACACATGAAATGCAACACATTGTTTATTTACAACGTCGCTGCTAAATGCCTTTTTACAGCAATGTTTATGATAATTGCTCAAAATTGCTGCCACCGACAGTAATGCAAGCTTGGTAGCGTCGGTGGAGTGATTGGCGAACATATTCAAATACGCCGGGTATTTCACGTACGCCACCATTGTCAGCCAATCACGCCATATGCAGAGGTCGCCAAGCATGAGTGACTGTTGGTGGATGCATTTCCAGCAACTGTTTTAACATTTTCAGTACGGAATCACTCGTTAAGTATGCTGCTAAAGAACCTTTTATGTTTCCGTTAATGTGTTATGCTTTTGTGTTTGTGCCTCAACGCGTCACTTCCACCCATATATTCCTATAAAATAATTGTTTGTTTTAGTGAGCTCTACCACCCCTCAATGTTTGTCCCATGATTTTAGTATCAGCCTGTATATGTGTGTAAATATATTGTCAGGTTCATTTTTTTAGCATTTAGATTTGTCGCGACTGAGGAAGTGTGGGACCCGGACCTTTTACAGTAGGCAGTGCGTTGGCGTGCGGATTGAGCTGGCAATTTGCGGGGGATGTTGACTTCCGCAAATCATGCAGTTTGGCTGGCGCGAGGAGGCCCGTCTATTGCGAAATGCGTGTGATCGGGTGGCTACTGGCCAGAGCCTCCAGGTTCACAGACCGGAGTCTCGCAAGTTAGTATTTGTGTGTCGCGGGATGCGGGGGATAGGCGACCTTTTTAGTTGTGGGATAGTCATTGTCCAGCCTCTAAGCTGTGCGGACTCTTGGGTGCTGGTCTGAGTCCGGGACATAGTTTAAGCCTAGGAAGGCGCTTCTTTCCTAGACTAGAGCGCGGTTAATTAACTTGTGAGTTCGTGGAGTGTGGCGTGAAATACGTGGAAGTCGGTGCGGGTGCGCGAGATGACATCACAATGATCATACTGTAGGTTTTAGTGCGATGTGTGGCCGGTCCAGCCCGCGGAGGGGCCGCCTTCTCGGGGGTCGAGAGGGGTATGTGATGTCATCGTGGAATGTACAAAACCATAATGTAGAACCTGGTTAAGTTAAGATTAATGTANGAGGGGGATAGGCGACCTTTTTAGTTGTGGGATAGTCATTGACCAGCCTCTGAGCTGTGCGGACTCTTGGGTGCTGGTCTGAGTCCGGGACATAGTTTAAGCCTAGGAAAGCGCTTCTTTCCTAGACTAGAGCGCGGTTAATTAACTTGTGAGTTCGTGGAGTGTGGCGTGAAATACGTGGAAGTCGGTGCGGGTGCGCGAGATGACATCACAATGATCATACTGTAGGTTTTAGTGCGATGTGTGGCCGGTCCAGCCCGCGGAGGGGCCGCCTTCTCGGGGGTCGAGAGGGGTATGTGATGTCATCGTGGAATGTACAAAACCATAATGTAGAACCTGGTTAAGTTAAGATTAATGTAAAACCCGCTGTTTATTTTAATTAATGTGTTTAGTTAATTCTTGTACAGGCTCCCTTTGGCAACGGTACTCAGATTAAGTGTTATGCTGATAAATAATGTTTTGGTATGTAATTAAAATTTAGCCGAGTGACATAAACAGTAATTGATGTTTGGATTGGAAATGCACTTAATCTATTAATTAAATTGTCTTTCATCCAGAGGAAGATTGGTAATTTTTAATATGTCCAGTGTTCTCTCTCATTTAAAGCCTTATTATATAGGACTGTAATTTTTCAATAAAGTAGTTAGGTTTATTTAGTTATGATTTAGGCCCTCCCCAAGTGTAAGTTAATGGTTCAAATGCTGTAGTCATAAGAATTTAGTGACCTCTCGCATAGTAGCTCATAAAAAGTAAATGGATGAAAGGAACCCTACTAGTACAAAGTAAAACAAAGCGAGTGAGCTCGAGTGACGCCCTTTTCCACTCATATACGTTTCTGATGTGGGTTGCGGATAAGCTAATTATTAGGGGGAAGCGGCCCGCATTCCTGTATATATATATATATATATATATATATATATATATATAAGTTGTTTCCACGTTAGCTTGCAAGGACTATCTGAATGAATTTTAGTTGTATAATTATTTAAATTATTAGTTTTATCTTCCGGTAAAATACAACAAATCAAATAACTAAAAATTACATTATATTATTTTAGAAAATTTGGCCTCAAAAATCTTGCTTGTTTACTATCTTACATTGCGAATATGTAGGTATAATAAATCGTGCAATAAATTTGAAATATGTGATACTNCTTGCTTGTTTACTATCTTACATTGCGAATATGTAGGTATAATAAATCGTGCAATAAATTTGAAATATGTGATACTAATTCTTTATTGCATGGAATTAGTCAAAAGAAAAATTAAAAAGTGTTTTTTTTTAAATTCGCTCTGATGTTTTCTGCTGGCAAGACAAAATTGTTTTAGGGTTATGAATTCAAACATCATCTACTTATAAAACTTTTAGTTTAANCTTGCTTGTTTACTATCTTACATTGCGAATATGTAGGTATAATAAATCGTGCAATAAATTTGAAATATGTGATACTTATTCTTTATTGCATGGAATTAGTCAAAACAAAAATTAAAAAGTGTTTTTTTTTAAATTCGCTCTGATTNAATTAGTCAAAACAAAAATTAAAAAGTGTTTTTTTTTAAATTCGCTCTGATTTTTTCTGCTGGCAAGACAAAATTGTTTTAGGGTTATGAATTCAAACATCATCTACTTATAAAACTTTTAGTTTAATCAAAGAAGAGCCATGAAATAAATCAAGATTTGGAATTTTGCATTGCAATCACAGGTAACAACGAAGGTGCTTATTTTCTGAACGAAAATAACGCACTTCTTAGTATTATATCATATACCAAATTACGAGTTTACGTTGTGATTCAGACTGTGATTTAATAAAATTTAAAGTAAACCTTACTTCTGTTAGAATGACTCTATTCAACATACAAAAACAACAGGTCTTTTGATATAAATTCATTGACACTCTTGGTCTTACTNCTCTATTCAACATACAAAAACAACAGGTCTTTTGATATAAATTCATTGACATTACATTAGTTTTTGCTCAAGCTGTTAAAATAATTTCTATGCTTCACATGTTGTAATATCTCTAGCAATTTTTTTGGTAGCTAAGCTGGCAGGGAACAAAAAGGTTACGTGGTGTGATGGAAACTATGTCAATCAATAACATTTTCAACATCTTGTACTGGTATGAAGATAAGAAAACAAGCTGTAGCGATGGGTAGCTATTGTTTGGCAAGGTTGAAATAAAACAAAAGGGGAATGAATATACAGCTATGTAGGTGTTTCATTAATAATAGCAGAGACATCTGAAAACACTTTAAACATGAACAACTGCATTTTTATAATTTGACCCACACAATATGATATTCATTGTGTTTAATTAATAGAATTTCCTTATAAATAATGAAAGAGAAAATAATGCGAAAATAAAGATTCTGGACTCCTGTTTGAAATATTTTGTAATCAATTTTAAAGAAATATTATTTGCCTCCAGGAATAAATAACATGCAAGGAAATTAAACGAATGTTAAATAATTCTTAAATGTTACTCAGACTGGCAACGAATAAAGTGAAAGTTGAACTTTATGAATAATTTTAGAAAATATAAAAAAAAAATCACAATTTATTAAGTAATGTCTATATGTTTTTTTGGCAGTGGTTTTTTTTCTTTTTCTGATGGAAAAATTCTCAAGTAAAGTAATTACATTTTCTGTATATAAAATGGTTAAGAATTTCCAATTAAAGATGTATTGGTATTCAAAATGCAAAATTTACACCTGGAAGAAAATCTGTTATAAATAAATGAGGTTTACTTATTATAACATACGATACAGTTATATATATATATATGACATTTGGGAGTTATGTTAGTCCGTTTCTAATGTTAGAAAATTAATTTTATGTACCAATTTTTTAAAATAAATGTTGGCTCTAACCACTGCTTTGTTTTTTCCCTATTAAATTAAATTTCACATTTCGTTTTAATACCAGTGATACCAACGAAATATTTTCATTATGTAAAAATAAGAAATAAGCAAAAAACGATCATTCCTCACTCGCTCATACGTCAAACACTTACACAATCAGCACACACACCAATATCAGCACCACATACACCACATGCACCACAATCAGTATTGCATGCACCACACACATCACAGTCAGCACCACAGACACCACATGCACTACAATCAGCACCACACATACCACTATCAGGCCACAATCAGCACCACATGTACCACAACCAGAACAACATGCACCGCAATCTGCACCACATGCACCACACAAACCACAATCTGCACCAAAATCAGCACCACATGCACCACAATCAGTACCATGTGCACCACAGTCACCACCACAATCAGCACACACACACCACAATCAGCACCACATACACCACATGCACCACAATCAGTATTGCATGCACCACACACATCACAGTCAGCACCACAGACACCACATGCACTACAATCAGCACCACACATACCACTATCAGACCACAATCAGCAACACATGTACCACAATCAGCACAACATGCACCACAATCTGCACCACATGCACCACACACACCACAATCTGCACCACAATCAGCACCACATGCACCACAATCAGTACCATGTGCACCACAATCAGCCCCACACACCACAATCAGCACCACACTTAGCACGGCACACACCAGAGGCAATTTATGGGTCATTATAGGTCATTTATGGATCATTATAGGTCATCAGGGATCATTTATGGGTCATTATGGGACATTTATGGGTCATTATGGGACATTTATGGGTAATTATGGTTGAACCAGGGGCATTAATGGGTTATTTTGGGTCTGTGTTGTGAGGCATCAGTCTGCCAATAGTAAGTTCACTGTTTTAAGTGCGCCCATGAGTACAAGCTGATCAAAGATAACACAAGGACGGAATACATTACACATTAAAAAATTGTATTCACTGCGAGGGCAACGATGATAAGTTAGCAGCTAGCGAGTCGGTCACAAGTATTTTCAACTCGTCTGGTAGGGTCCTTCCCAGGCTAACCATAAAGTACATTGTTTATAAGTAAAGTTATTATTTTTCCTGTGGCAAATCGCGTGTTAGGTATTTTCCTGTACATTGTTCATAATTGATGGAAGCTGCAGATACTTCTATACATAATATTTTCCCTGTGCGCTGGCTTTAATTTTGTTTTAAATAAGTTATGCTTTTTAATAAATAAAGGTTTTAGGAATGTGTGTGACGAGTGTTTTATTATTTATCCATCAGTATGTTCTGTCTTAATTTTATGAATGAGTAAATGGTTACGTGCAAATTTTTTAAATCAGCACGGAAACATGTATATTTTTACCAAGTGTCGAACCTGGACCCTCCTGTCAATGTGCCCTTGTGTATTCTTAAATGGGCTGAAGACAAAAAGGTATGTTTCTTTTTTTCAGGCATATTAAAGTTTGTATGATAAATGAAATACACATTCGTGATTTATTTTTGCAACTTATTAAAGTTTTACGTGATATATGAATATGCAATCGATCTCTGTTGGAATAACAAATTTAACATAGATAGCGTGAAGCCACCACCGTAGGCGAGCTGCTCGATCCTGCCAAGGCTCCAGGCGGCCGCGCGCTGACCGCAGCTTGTTCAGCAGGAAGAGCAATGTACAATTAAACACCTGGTGCAGCGCGGCTGGACGTGTGCGCGAGCTCAGATTACGACTGCACGTGTCTCTCGTTTACGTCTGTAATGCGACTCGTGACCACTTCTAAGTATAATTTTGTCTTAATAGTTTTTAAATGCCTCTATCAGTCTCACCTACAATTTGGATACTTCGGAGTCTGTGTTTGTGGTTGATGTATGAGCGAGTGAGGAATTATCGCTTTTTTGCTTAATTCTTATTTTTACATCATCAAAATGTATCGTTGGTATCACTGGTATTAAAACGAAATGTCAAATGTAATTTAATAGGAAAAAAACAAAGCAATGGCTAGAGCCAACATCTATTTAAAAAACATTGGTACATATAATTAATTTTCTAGCATTAGAAAGGGACTAACATAACTCCCAAATCTCATGTTCTCGGTAATGCATAAGCTGCAATATACCCTAACTTTATTTTCGCACTCGTGAAGTCTTTCCTATACATCTGGTCGACGTTGAACGGTAGCGAATGGTTGGTGATGCCAGATTGTTTGGTAACTAAATCAGATCACTGATTTCGGGCGTTGATAATTTCCATCCTGTGCATACTGTACACAATCGACTTCTATACACATACACAGGGTAATAGGGAGTTATGACAGAGTCCAACATGGCCGGAATTTCCATGTACGAAATATTTCCCTCGTCCCACTTTAGTCCTTGCGTTTNGGACATTTATGGGTCATTATGGGACATTTATGGGTAATTATGGTTGAACCAGGGGCATTAATGGGTTATTTTGGGTTTGTGTTGTGAGGCATCAGTCTGCCAATAGTAAGTTCACTGTTTTAAGTGCGCCCATGAGTACAAGCTGATCAAAGATAACACAAGGACGGAATACATTTTCACATTAAAAAATTGTATTCACTGCGAGGGCAACGATAATAAGTTAGCAGCTAGCGAGTCGGTCACAAGTATTTTCAACTCGTCTGGTAGGGTCCTTCCTAGGCTAACCATAAAGTACATTGTTTATAAATAAAGTTATTATTTTTCCTGCGGCAAATCGCGTGTTAGGTATTTTCCTGTACATTGTTCATAATTGATGGAAGCTGCAGATACTTCTATACATAATANGGCAAATCGCGTGTTAGGTATTTTCCTGTACATTGTTCATAATTGATGGAAGCTGCAGATACTTCTATACATAATATTTTCCCTGTGCGCTGGCTTTAATTTTGTTTTAAATAAGTTATGCTTTTTAATAAATAAANACTTCTATACATAATATTTTCCCTGTGCGCTGGCTTTAATTTTGTTTTAAATAAGTTATGCTTTTTAATAAATAAATGTTTTAGGAATGTGTGTGACGAGTGTTTTATTATTCATCCATCAGTATGTTCTGTCTTTATTTAATGAATGAGTAAATGGTTACGTGCAAATTTTTTAAATCAGCACGGAAACATGTATATTTTTACCAAGTGTCGAACCTGGACCCTCCTGTCAATGTGCCCTTGTGTATTCTTAAATGGGCTGAAGACAAAAAGGTATGTTTCATTTTTTCAGGCATATTAAAGTTTGTATGATAAATGAAATACACATTCGTGATTTCNCCTGTCAATGTGCCCTTGTGTATTCTTAAATGGGCTGAAGACAAAAAGGTATGTTTCTTTTTTTCAGGCATATTAAAGTTTGTATGATAAATGAAATACACATTCGTGATTTCTTTTTGCAACTTATTAAAGTTTTACGTGATATATGAATATGCAATCGATCTCTGTTGGAATAACAAATTTAACATAGAAAGCGTGAAGCCACCACCGTAGGCGAGCTGCTCGATCCTGCCAAGGCTCCAGGCGGCCGCGCGCTGACCGCAGCTTGTTCAGCAGGAAGAGCAATGTACAATTAAACACCTGGTGCAGCGCGGCTGGACGTGTGCGCGAGCTCAGATTACGACTGCACGTGTCTCTCGTTTACGTCTGTAATGCGACTCGTGACCACTTCTAAGTATAATTTTGTCTTAATAGTTTTTAAATGCCTCTATCGGTCTCACCTACAATTTGGATACTTCGGGGTCTGTGTTTGTGTTTGATGTATGAGCGAGTGAGGAATTATCGCTTTTTTGCTTAATTCTTATTTTTACATCATCAAAATGTATCGTTGGTATCACTGGTATTAAAACGAAATGTCAAATGTAATTTAATAGGAAAAAAACAAAGCAATGGCTAGAGCCAACATCTATTTAAAAAACATTGGTACATATAATTAATTTTCTAGCATTAGAAAGGGACTAACATAACTCCCAAATCTCATGTTCTCGGTAATGCATAAGCTGCAATATGCCCTAACTTTATTTTCGCACTCGTGAAGTCTTTCCTATACATCTGGTCGACGTTGAACGGTAGCGAATGGTTGGTGATGCCAGATTGTTTGGTAACTAAATCAGATCACTGATTTCGGGCGTTGATAATTTCCATCCTGTGCATACTGTAGAAAATCGACTTCTATACACATACACAGGGTAATAGGGAATTATGACAGAGTCCAACATGGCCGGAATTTCCATGTACGAAATATTTCCCTCGTCCCACTTTAGTCCTTGCGTTTNATTATGACAGAGTCCAACATGGCCGGAATTTCCATGTACGAAATATTTCCCTCGTCCCACTTTAGTCCTTGCGTTTCGTACACTGTAGGCAGTACGCATGCTGAGTAGTGCCGTCGAGGTGATTCTATGGACACGGTGGTAAAAAAGTGAACACTTTGGTTTTCTCATAGTTGTCTCGTCCTTCCGAGTAAATTTCTTGAACATGGGCGTCTTCTGCAGGTTCTGTTTGGTCTGATGGATTGGCCTGTTGTGTAGTTCATATAGATAATAACGCCAAGCATCAAAAGCCTGCCTACCGGCCTGTATATGATGTTTCAATGCCATCACGCGATTGGTCAGCAGCAGTCATGTGGCAACTCGGTGATTGGCTGGTCGGTGTCCGAACAATGTATTAATGGTGTAATACGATTGGTTGAAAGTCAATATGACGTCATATGGCTTGCATACACGTATATGATAAGCAGTAGGGGGTCATCTGAGAGGCTTAGTTTGACAACGGCTAATGTGAATGGTGGATCGTCTCGGNGTATATGATAAGCAGTAGGGGGTCATCTGAGAGGCTTAGTTTGACAACGGCTAATGTGAATGGTGGATCGTCTCGGCTAGCTTCTACGCCAGGTAATCCATGGCCAGTTACGTTAAAGTAGAGTGGATAATGGTTTCTTTCTATCGATTTATTCTTCGAGTGAGATGTCTCCTGTTTTACCAGCGCCATCGACTTCTTCAGCTTTGATGACTACGTCACTAGCAGCATTTACTTCCACCAGTGCAGTATCATCGTTTCAGATTGGTATGGTTCCAACGTCTTCTTCAACTGTGACACCTACATCAATACCAGAATCTACTGCCAACAGTGCAGCACGATCGTCTACAAATGCTACAGCACCACCGACGTCTTCAGCTGTTACGCCTACGAAATCTTCAATGGACTCATCGAACGTTTATGCTCAGGTACCTAGAACACAATTGCTGGTGTTACCTTATTCTTTAGGTCCAGCACCTACAAATCCAACAGGTCCGTCCGAGTCTTTGCCTGAACCACTACGTCGTCATCAGTGGCACTTTTGTGATAAGACATTTGCTTTCGGCCGCAATGTACGACGCCATGAATGCTTTCATTGCGCCAAGAATCTTTGTTGCATGTCATATTTGTGTGACAGGTGCAGTAATTACTTCAGCCGTAGCAACAATTTACTTAGACATGCAAATACCTGTACAGGTGAAGTGCATTTATCATCAGTATCTCGGTACCAGATTTGCTGCAAGCAGCTCTCTTGTGACTTCGTTACATGTCCTCAAAAGCGTAGTTACCTACATAATCTTCCCTGCACAGTGTGTCGGTGTAATAATTGTCACGATATTTTCGCACAAGCACAACACGAGTGTGAATAGTGTGATGCATAAAAGACTATAACCTACAACAAAGTTGCATATATTGAGATGCATATATTGGAGAATATTGTAATTTTTTTGAGGGCATTAGCAACTGTAATAAATTAATTGAATAAAAAAAATACTAGCACATAAAATTTTGCTTTATTTAATTTTTTCCCCAATTT
>NQII01009016.1:8495-22939 GCA_002778355.1 Clitarchus hookeri | reverse complement strand
TTTTTAAATGTTTTCAAAATTTTTAATGCTTCCTATCTATTTTCTATATTTGTAAATAATTTTTTTATTTTTTGAAGTGTTTATTTTCTTGTTTTTGTGTGTTTTCAATGTCAAAAGTCACAGGGGTGAAGGTCAAAGTTCAAGGTTACCTATACACAATATGGCGGACAAGATGGCCGCCGGGGGACAGGAATGATATATCACTAACAGCTCCGACGCCTGAGCCCCCAGCCCATTGCGCCAAACTTCTCTATTTTCCTCTACTTATGTATTTCCGACAAGCAGTTAGAAATTTGCGTGGCTGTTAATCGTCATTTATTGGTAATAAATAATTAACAGTTACCTTAGTTTTCAGTTTTTTCAATGCTCACTTTGCTTTTTTGGAAGAAATAAATAACCATAATGTTGCCAACGGAGTGATGAAATCATCATAATTCACCTCATATTTTTCTCTTCACACTTTTAGTGGTATTCATTAGTATTTCGGCAAACATGTATGGATCTTTAGATAAGATATTAGTCTAGTTTTTAAGACTTTGGACATGCTGCTTGAAACAAAGGTAATTCACATTTCAATAGCATTTGCCTAAACCTATGCTTAAAATTTGTTGGGGAATGTGAATTAGAAGTATCTTAAGTACTTCCAATTCACATGAGATGCGAAAAGAAACTTTCGAGCAAATATTGGTTTAAGCGACACGCTGTGTATTTTAATGAATTATTTATTTTAAATAATTGTGTAAGGCAGGGCCGCCAACAGAAATTTCGGGACCCTCTTCACAGGTGTCTTCCTCCACTTGAACCAAAATGTTTCCTCCTATTTTCTCGTATATCGTGGTATATGATGTCAGTGGCAACAACATTTCTACCATTAAATAAGAAAATAATTTATATTTTACACTTAGTATTTGTAAAATTCATTGGCAGTTTTCTAAAGCTTAACATAAATTAAACGTTTTTATATGTTTAAGGGTTTTAATAAAAAGTTTTATAATTTATAAGAATTTTTATAATTTTTTTAAATTTTACAAATAAAAATGAAAACAATATTCCAGAATTTACTGCATCATCATAATTTAACATTACTAATTTTACATTCAACATTTATCTAAATTACAAAAATTTTATACAAAGTTATATTTAAAAAGTTATACAAATTATAACAGAGAGAAAACAGACGAAACCTAAGCTGAGAAACATTTTAAAATGTCAGTGACTTTCATATAAATATTTTATCGGTATGTGTAAATATTTAAATTAAGTTATTACTCATTTGACAAAACCAAATAAAAATCTTTAACTAACTGGGCTATAACATATCAGTTTTTAAAAGAATAAAATTTAAATTCTAACTGGTTTTGATGTTTTAATTTGTATCAAACGTCTGACTTCGATATTGGCAAAATCTCTATCATCATCAACATTAATACTGTTGGCCAATTCATGCTAATTGGAAGCATTACCAAACCATTCAGTCTACCGTCCAGCATTGTCGATCGTAAGTAGTTTTTTTACTAGGTTCAATTTGCTAACTGAGCGTTCACCTTCTGAAACGGTCACAGGTAGAAACAAATTTTTTTTAAGCCTCAACAAACTTAAGGGAAACTCCCTCCAAGTGAAGATTATAAATATAATTTAGTAATTTACAAGAATAAATAAATATTGAATCTAAGAACTCCCTAAACGTAAACTTGAAAACTGCTTCAGATACACTATTTCATCTGCTAGAGAATATGTGAAGACCTTTAGGATATTTCTCAAGCAGTATGCTACACTTTTCCTAGATTTCATTAGTGATATAATTTTCAAAGTATAAAACTTTAAAGGNGGGGGATAATAAATTACGTTGAAACTTTTGAATCTTTGATTCAGTTGAGATATGATCATGTCTAAAATGGGTAAAAGTACGTCTCTTTTAAAACCACCTTTTGGGCAGACGCTGACAATAGGCGTGGTTTCTTTTTTATCCCCTGGTTTCCTCCTGTGTCGTTATTCTTTAAGCTCAGCTGACATGTCCGTAGCAGCCGCAATCACCTTACATCCGGATAGAGATATGGTCCATTATCTTGTAACATTTGCATTTCTTTCGATAGCTCGTTATTATTTTCTGCTGCTATATCAATAAGTACTGTTCTTGTTTGCAAAATAATATTTCTTTGATCAAAATACTCGAGGATTTTGATCCAAAAGGATGCCATTAATATTACATTGAAGGAACAAAAATAATCATGCAAACCTATTGATTCTGAATGGGATTCATTTGTTAAGTTATCGTCTCCTTGTGGGTCAAGAAGTTCGCATAAATCATACAGGACACTTTAAAGATGTCTTGCTAAGGTCGAACAACCTTGTTTCTTGAACTCCGCCCTGTGTCAGTTTCTCTGTGTAAATAACAACCATTTTTTTGTGTCCTTATCCTCCGTCTATAGGAACTTGCACTGAATAAGTGGTAGCATCGATTAACGCAGCCAAAACATATAACTGAATCTGTGCAACACGATGCAGAATGAATTTCAACCAAACTAAGCGAATGTGCTGCACAGGGAAAATAAATTATTGAAATGTTCTTTTCCTTCATGTGTACTTGAACGCCTTGAANCTAAGCGAATGTGCTGCACAGGGAAAATAAATTATTGAAATGTTCTTTTCCTTCATGTGTACTTGAACGCCTTGAAGCTTGCCAGACATGTTGCTTCTGTTCCCGATACTTTAGCTTGGGTTGTTAAGTCAGATGACTCTTCTTGGCTGTCAGTATACATGCCACCATATTGCCAGACTTATATGATTGTTGTTGTTGAGTATCGTCTTCATTTCTTTCTAGTGTTGAAGATGAAGGCCTCTGAATCTTGACAGCAAACATTTGTGCATCTAATTGTGATTATTGTTGATATTGATGAGTATGGTCTTAATTTATTTCTGCTGTTGAAGTCCCCAGAATCTAGGCAGCTGAAGTCTGTGTGTCTAGTTTTAGTCTCTTCTCGATGAAAATGAGCAGAAAATTTTTATTTGCTGCATCTTGTTCCTTTAGATCTTTTCTGTATTTTATTTTATCTGGGCACCTGATTTGCACCGGTTCATATCTTCCACTTATAAACGAGCAATTGGCTAGTAATTTCCAAATAGCGTGCAATTTTCAATTAAATTTTGTAATTTTTGACTCTTACAGAAATTTTTAAAAAGTCTAAAAATATCGTTAATGAACTTGCTTACATGCTTTAGATTTAGATCGAACTGAAGCCTACGCACGTTCGGCTCTCAAGACCACGATGTTAAGTGCCGCCCAAATCTTTTCACTCACTCACCCTACGCACGTGGCAGATCTGTTACCCGGGACCCGTCGTCCGCTTTTGAAGTCGCAAGTGTTATCCGATTTGGATACGAATTTCATTAATAGGTTCAGACTCTTGGTCAAATGGAAATAAAACATATTATGTGTTTTCTGTAAAAAAAAAAAAAGGCCTGTAAAAAATTGCCCCTTTATTATAAAACAAGCCGAAATACCAACACATACTTGATTAAAATTTCGTCGCGCATAACATCCGTATCGATTAGTGAAAACCGCAACAAAACTGGTTAATATTTGCGGAATGTAGAGGCGCAGAGCAGATGAAAGTATTCGCGTAACTTTAGTACGAGTCGGCCTTTTAGATGGCGTGCGGACGGGCCCAGTGGACGAACGATGTGAGCACAAAGCAAAATACAAAAAAAAATTCCGCTTTATTTATAAGGCAATGGATATACAAATTATAGCGAGCAGGAGCAATAGGTAACACGCTGGTTACTATGTAGGTAAAGAAGAAGAGGCCGTACCTAAAAATTAATCTGGCAGCTTAAAAGTGCCTCAAGACTTGGCGTCTGAAAATAAAGTGCAATACACTTTAGGAAATAAAACTTTATCAAACTTTTATAGTTCCGAGATGGAGTTTGTATAAACCCAATTATGAATCCCAATCACAAAACCAAGGAACCGGTAAATATGTACATACATTAATTACATTTTTTCATACTATAGTCTATATTGATTTGTTTAAGTAAAAATTTGTTTTGTAACTAATTTTGCTAAAACATTTTTTTTTATTTTGTTGTCCCTTTGCTTCAATAAACATTAGCATACACCGCACCCCACGGGACACGCAAACTTATATTTTTAATTAGACCAGGATATTTTTAGACGTGAATTATAAAGTAACGCTTCTTACCGTACAACAAATCTTGACAAACTTAAAATCACACAAAAATACCACACCTACAGGTGCTTCAAAGCCCTTAAACTTCATATTATAAAACAGTTTTAAAATTTTTTATTATGGTTGCATAGTTTTACTACTGCTGTATTTACACAACAATAAAAACAATCAAACATAGAGTTTCGTAAAGTAGAATTTAACTCTTTGGCACATGCTAAAAAGTCCAAAAAAAAAAAAAAAAAAAACCTTAATACGTATAATTCACCTTATTATAAAAACTACATATTATACAAGAGAATAATTGAAAACATTAATCGAACCCATGGACGAGGTACAACACGAAGGCAATAACTCTTTTCTAGGTAACAGATTGATTGCGAAAGGTTTGGTTTTCTAATGGCAGCGCACAGCGGGAGAGGACAACAAATTGCCCTTCCCCCCGTTCCTCCTTCCCGCTGATGTCGCTGGTGCAAGACAAGAAAAATATGCATAATAAAATAATTTTTTTTCAAGTGGCGATAGTTTTTATGGCCTATGATTAACATTTTAAGNAATTTTTTTTCAAGTGGCGATAGTTTTTATGGCCTATGATTAACATTTTAAGAACAAAGTACTTAATTGTGGTAATTGCTGCTAAATGTTCCTTCAAACGAAACACGAAAGAACCTTGCAATGGCTCACATTTTCGTGAATCAATCAAGTAATCATTTCATAAAAACTGTCCAACTAAATTTAAAAAATGCACTAATTTCTGGACATTTTGGATACTCGGTAAAAGTCGAGTTTCTGCGTGATGCGAAAACAAGTGCACAGCAATTCAATTTTCTAACGGGCAGTTTCCTTTAAGCTAATGTAAAGAGTAATAAGTTTTGAAGAAGAATTCATTCCAGTGTTTTCAATTATATAGGATGTATCCGGGGCGATGTTACAAATACTCACGGATGACGGAGAAAGGCACCAGCATCCATTTTAGATAGAACCCCAGTCTTGAAATGCCTCCGTCGAACGATACAACCAAAACACTGTTGAGATGCCTATTACAATGGAATACGACCGCGGAATGGATGTTGCGGAAGAATGTAGGCCTACTAAATTTAATGCCACTAGGAAAAGTTTTAGCATTACCTTGAAGACTGCAAACCAGGATAAACATCCTTGCCCGAGCTGGGAATCGAACTCGGTAGTAGTTAGAAATTGACAATTCTGGGGCAACGGCGTGTGGCATGGGGATCGAGATCTGATTTTCAAAATTTTGGAAAACATTGGAAAATCTTGGAAAATTTCGAAATTTTTTAGACTTTTTTTTTAAATAATTTTTTTTTTAAATTTGTTTGAAATTTTTTTTGTAAATTATACATTTTTTGAAACTTTTTTTTAAAATTTATTTTGTTTTCAAAAATTTAATTTTTTTAAATACATTTTTTGTCAACATTAATTTATTTCGCGAAGATTCCACGACAGCTATTTTGGTAGCCAGCATGCTCGTTCCTGCGACGATGCCCCGAGTGAGGGTCATCCCCGCGACGATGCTCCGACCCCAGATCCCTACCATGATGCCCCATCGAGGTATACTTGTCACTGCGACAACACCCCAGATCCCTACCTTACTGCCCCGGGAGGTTTTCTCCATATGCAGCATGCTCATGGTGGCCATTTTGTCAGCCAGTACCCTGGAGGATCCCTACAACGAAGCCCCGACCTTACATCCCTAAGCTAGAGATGTCCCATCACGATGCCACCCAGCCAGTGGTGGCCATGTTGCGAGCTAGTACCGTACAACATGTAATATAAATGTCACCCCTGCCACAATGCCCCACCAACGATTTTCGTCTGCATGCTATTAAAAGCTACTAATACCTCTATACTCACTGATTGGATATGCGAAGCTTCCCCCACCGACAGTCCCCTACCTGAGTGCTACCCCGTGTCACACACACAAGCACACACCACACACACAACACACACACACAGAGAATGCACACATGCACACACCCACACATGCACACACATATGCATGCACATGTGCATTCACACATGTATGTACACATGCACACACACATACACACAGGCACACACCCGAGCACACACATGAGCACACATAACACACATGCATGCACACACACACATGCACACACATTTCCACGACTATGTGGCCGACCACATCGACCGAACATGGTCGTTCATGACTGACATAAGTATCATGGTTTAGCCATTTACATATCAGTTCAATGGAGATCATTCTACAGTCCACCACGCTTCCTGTCCGCATCAGTGATTTCGACGATGAAACTGATATCTGTGGATCACGTCATGAGAAGCTACTACCTAATATTGTACGGGGTATCATGTTGGGGCCTAGCAACTGTGGCAAGACGTGTGTTCTTCTCAGCCTTCTGGAGGAACCCAATGGTCTTCGGTACGAGANTGGGGCCTAGCAACTGTGGCAAGACGTGTGTTCTTCTCAGCCTTCTGGAGGAACCCAATGGTCTTCGGTACGAGAATGTTTACCTATACTCGAAATCACTACAACAGCCAAAGGACCTATGGCTAGTGCAAATATGGACTTCGTTATTTTCCTTTTAGGGACAATGAAGCGGTCTTGCAGCCAAGTGATGCTTTACCAAAGACGATGTGGCTCGTGAGAAACAGTCGACAATGCAGCAGTATTTCAGCATGGGACAACATGTGGCGGGGGATCGACTTACCTATGAAACTTATTAACATATGCCTAAACAGCTGCTGCATGACAATGCCAATTTCCTCGTTCAATTTCGTATGGATGACATGAATTTATATCATGTCTACTCCGATAATTTTAATACTGATATGACATTCTACAGATTTAAAGACATGTGCTCATATTGCTGGCACGAACCACGCGGTTTCCTAGTGATAACAAAAGATTTTCCATCAGTGAACACCGACCATCAGTGAACTATGAGCTATGCTGTATCCACGTTCAGCCATAGTGGCCTGAAACATGCACCAGAGAGCTTTATTACATCTACTATCGACGGACACTGCAGTTTCGGCGAGAAGCGGGCCAAGAATCTTGGCGGTGCGAAACATTATGGTAATGCGGTGAATGTATTCTTTGTCCACAGCGTTACTTCGGAAGCGTTGCGGCCGGTGGCAGTACTTCAGGCCAGCATTGAGACATATCTTCGCACACTATTGTCTGATATGACACAGATAGCTTCTTTAGAGACCACACTGAGTGGTGTGGGTGAGCGAATAGCCAGCAGAGTTCATACTGCCATGGCAACTGAATTACACCCATTGGTCGAAGATGTTAAGAAACTGTCTGCTTTGGGTGGGAAGCTCGTCAGTGTAAAAGGCCATCTCTTCGATACCAATATACTGACTACTAACATGGATTTGCGGCTCGGTACATTGATCGAATATGTGTCTCAACTAACTGTTTTACTACTGGAGATGCACTTGAGGCTGTGGAAGGACGACTGTTCGGCAATACGAATGTGCTGTCTACGAAGATTGAGGCTCAGCCTCACAAATTATCTGAAGCTGTACTGAAACTGAATGCTTTAGGTGGCAAGATTTCAGCTATGGAGAAGAAAATCGTTGATGTGGGAGAGCAAGTTGTTGCCAGAGTTCTTGCCGATTTCGCCGCTACACTAGACGACCGCCTTAATGCCAAGAATGGGAGTGACACTGTGCTGGCCTCAATAGGTAAGAAGCTGGAATCAAACTTCGATGCTGTCGGTACAATGTCTGTTATGGTGAATACTCATTTTCAGACTTTGAATTACGATGTGCGGAGCATGCTGGGAAGCAAGCTTCCTGTCGTCGAGGCACATCTCCTTAACTTGGGCAAACACATTGACTATAGAGCTCTTAATACCCTGGCAGCTACATTGAAGGATCACCTTCTTGTGGCGAACAAGGGTGCCGGCAAGCTGGCTGCTGTGGAAGCCAAACTCACTGCAGTGGAGACGAAGCTCGGACAGGTCGATGTTAAGTATTTTGCGACCTTTCTGCTAAACTAGTCGAGCACCTTAATGTGCCAAGCGGAAGTGCGGGCACGCCGAATGCATTACATTCACAGCTAGAGAGTGTGAGCAGCAGCTTGCAAACGAAACTCAGCTCTGTATTCGAAGGAATGACTAATAGACTTCTTACTCATATGATCGAGGAACTTGATAGTCGTAACCAAGCTTTAAGTACGGGACTCACAGGTATTGAAGAACTTATACGACACAGGATTATTCGTTATTTAAATGACCTGCGCACGGACGATGAAAAATGGACACATTTCGTTCGCGTGCGTACTGCAATCCTCCAGCAACTCAATACGTTTGAAGCTAAAATTGTCAATCTGATTGTATGTAGAGCCATTGTCTAATATATATATAGTATGAACATGTCACTTATCTTTTTAGTATAATGTCTGCTGCTGTCGAGGATTTATATTGTGTCATTGCAAGTGTAGTGATAAGTATCTACTGGCCAAGCGCGCCCATATGGGGCATGATGCTGTATTGGAAGAGTCCTCCTGTCTGCTCACGTCCTGTTTGGATACTTTACAGAGGCAAACTGTTCCCCCTGTCAACGTGGAGACTGAACCGGCCACCGAACTCTAGATACTTCTGGAGGATACCGTGGACGATGATGATGATTTGTCTTTAGCTACATGAAAACGCAAAAAGGATGGTTCTCAATTTCTCTTGGCCACTGTTTGTAATTATCTCTCTTCGAACACGACGAGGTTCGGTGATGGCAAATATGGTGTTTATAGATGGAATAAGAAATGGTACTTGGCGAAAAAGCAAATTTTTTTTCTACCCAATGATTTTATACACATTGACAATGAAGCAATACGCACGTCTGTGGGCCTCTACGAGTTCTTTTTAAACGACATCCCGGCGAGTTCACGCGAGAAGCACTTCAGCAATACAAGAGATTACTTAGCCTCACGAGTGCAAATTTGACCAACAATAATGCAACAGCAACACATATAAGGATGAGACACATCCAAAATTCCACATTGTTGCCGAGCTGTTTCCGGACGTCGGTATAGCTAGCGGCTCGGGACTGGCTTCACAGCTTGATTGGGGCAGTCAGATCGAGTATGTGTTCTGGGACAATATGAATGAGCTTGTATCACGTCTACAGTTGCTCGTCGTGTCTCAACAGGCGGGCAATCATTCACACTAGAATGACATTGTGAATATTGTGGAAGAATTGCATAAATGTGGGTACATATACTGACAAAGTCTCATGCCCAGATCGCCGCTGAGCTTCACTGGCCTGCATGGCGCAATAACTGTCTGTGAAAAGTACTCATCTTTGGACTTCGTGATTTGTATCAAGCTGACCTGGTGAAAATGATTCCATATGCCACTGTTAATAAGGGCTGGGGGGAGGATCGTACGGTCACCCCGGTGGGGGGAGTGTAGGTTGGACATTTGAGGCGGCGTGGCAGTACTAGGCTATGGTAACCGAGCCCGACTTACTAACCGGTTTCCGGAAAGGATGGGTGATGCGTCTCTTATAGCCTCTCAACATCCATGGCAACCCAAGGCTTCCCGTGCCACCCCTGTTTAAACGTATTGGGCTCTGCCGCCCGTGCCCTATGGGAAACAGTTTTCTAGCGGCTGTTCAGGGGTATCTGCTGTGATGGCTTGGGCCGATAGATAGTACCAAGGCCCGACCACATGGTGGGGTGTGGTACCTCTTAGCACTCAGGCCATTGGGGCCCAAAACATGAATTTCACTGTGAAGAAATTCTAGGATGGGAATGGACGAGCGCTTGATGATGGCGGGCTAGTTTCGCGGGCGGTGGAGGTGATTACGGTGCTTGGTGAAGAGAACAAGGGAATAAAACCACATGGTTATGACGGATCCCATATGGTCTGAGGGACTCCGCACTGCTGCTGTCTGTGAGCTGGGGACGCAGTCAGGCGCGGGAAAACCCATACGTGCCACGAAAATTAAGAGGGAGCACGGGATGATCCGCTTGGCCCACCCAGGGGTTTTCCTTGGACTTCGGATCTGTGAGGTTGGACTCGTGCTGGCAGTGGTTAACTCTGTAAGCTGGAGGAGGCTCCGGAGAGATCCCCCCTCTTGCAAATGGAGCCGGACGTTGAACTGGATGGTTCCGGGGACGTGCCCGAGATCACGTCAGGAGTTTGGATAGTGCTCCGGCCAAACCATACGCTTGGTAAATTTGAGTGCTAGAGTCTCAGGCCTTATGGAAGGGCATGCCATGTGCGATCTGTAATATCAGATCGGGGCTTGCTTGGAGCGACCTGTGTACAGGTCGGGGCAGAGGGGTCTGATCAATTGTGGTGAGTTCTGTCATGTCTGCGTCGAGAGGGCGTGATCCCTCTTCCCCGCCTACTGGGAGGCCGGGGTGCGGTATGGCCTGGCGGCTAAGAGCGCCCCGTTAACAAATAAGAGCTCGGCTTCGGTCGTGTCTAACAGTTACCTGTTAATAAGGGCTATAGATACATGCTGACTGTAATAAATTGTTTCATCAAATATGCTTGGGCTGTCCCCATTCACCGGAAAAGCGGGACTGATGTTGCTAATGCAATGAAAACAGTTTTACAAGATAAGGGAGCGCCTAAAAATATGCAGACTGATCTTGGCAGAGAATTCTACAATACGGCCTTCTGTTCACTAATGAATGCGGATAAGATTAATCACTACAATACACACAGTGATAAGAAGATCTCCATTGTGAAACTATTTAACCACATGCTGAAGACTGATATGTGGCATGAGTTTTCGGCATGAGGTAGTTACATTTGGATATTCTGCCTTGTCTGATTTTCGACTACAATGGTAGAGTGCACCAGACCATTCACATGCAGCCGGCGGATGTTAAGCGCGATTCTTTGCTGACGACTGTGTTTAAAAATGTGAAGAGATTGGACCGGTGCAACGCTTAGGTGAATATTGGTGACTATGTGAGTAGTTCACGCCTCAAATACACTTTTGCAAAGTCTTACACACCGAATTGGTCCATCCAGGTTTACTGGGTTGACAAAATTCGCCATTACGAACCGAGGACCTATGAACTCGTCGATATGAATGGTGAAAAGCTGAAGGGAAGATTTTACGAACAAGAGATTATGCTAACACAGTTTCCGGACACCTATTTGGTCGAGAAGGTATTACTTCGAAAGGGTAATCGCCTATTTGTTAAGTGGGCAGGCTTTCACTCTCGCCATAACAAATGGGTCCTGAAATTTGTACTTAGTAATGTGTAAGTTTTTTTTCTTGCAAGAGTTGTGTACTGTTATTGAATGTTCCTACATGCATTGTGTAAGTGATTCTTGATTTCCGCCCGGCCGGGGCACGCACGGAGCTGAGTCGTGCGGAATGCCTGGGACCATGTTTTCGAGTTGTGACAGGTAGGCGTGGAGGAGAAAACTGCCCGCTCCCCCAAGACCGGTTCTCCAGTTATGCTGCCTGTGTGTGTGGTCAACATGCAGACAAAAATACTTGCTGGGGCATTGTGGTAGGGATGGCATGGAGAACGCCGCCCTCACAGGGACAATTCGGCTGGGATATGTCCCTAACTAGAAATACATGTGTGTGTATGCTACTACCTCCATTGAACTGTTTGGTAAACCCCCCGATACTAATTTCAGACAATAATGTCCAGGTTCGAGGCCTGACAAAGTGGTCAGTCACAAAACATATAAAGTAGATGNTTTTTTCTTGCAAGAGTTGTGTACTGTTATTGAATGTTCCTACATGCATTGTGTAAGTGATTCTTGATTTCCGCCCGGCCGGGGCACGCACGGAGCTGAGTCGTGCGGAATGCCTGGGACCATGTTTTCGAGTTGTGACAGGTAGGCGTGGAGGAGAAAACTGCCCGCTCCCCCAAGACCGGTTCTCCAGTTATGCTGCCTGTGTGTGTGGTCAACATGCAGACAAAAATACTTGCTGGGGCATTGTGGTAGGGATGGCATGGAGAACGCCGCCCTCACAGGGACAATTCGGCTGGGATATGTCCCTAACTAGAAATACATGTGTGTGTATGCTACTACCTCCATTGAACTGTTTGGTAAACCCCCCGATACTAATTTCAGACAATAATGTCCAGGTTCGAGGCCTGACAAAGTGGTCAGTCACAAAACATANATTGAACTGTTTGGTAAACACCCCAATACTAATTTCAGACAATAATGTCCAGGTTCGAGGCCTGACAAAGTGGTCAGTCACAAAACATATAAAGTAGATGAGATGATAAAGATATGTGTTAGTATACCATAAAGTGCCGTGTGAGTAAGTTCAAGAGAGGACATGGTCTGGTAAATACACTGATAAACAACCTCCCTTTCGAGCCCACATTCAAGGATATTAATATTGCGGTCCAGGTACGCGACTATCACGGAGATTGAAGCAAGTTGTTGTCCCTGTCAATTCGTTGGACGATGTGTGCAAGGAACACGATATTGATTACACGACCAGTAGCAAGTTGGAAGATAGGCACGTGGCAGACACCGTTCTTGCAGATAAAGCCAAGTTAATAGTTGGTTCGCCTAAGTCCAAACTCAGTGAACGTCGAGCTGTGTGGGGAGTGTCCAAGATTATGAAAACTAAAGTCAACAGGGGAATGGGTTTGAAGTTTGTTGGCGAAAGGACAAAGAAGAAGTGCACAGACAGAGGTAGAAAACCACGCAAAGTAGGACTAGGGGAAGCCTGGAGGCATTTTACCTTTCATTTTACAGGCATTAGGCGTTCTCTGCAGTATTATCGGCGGTGCGAGTGGTATTGCTAGAGTGGTGAACACGGCGAAGGAGGAAAACAAACGACTATCGGAGACACTGAGACATAATGGAAATATGGTGGCGCTTGTTAGAGGTAAAAAAAAACTGCAGCGGACTGTATCTCCATCTTTACCGGCCGGTAGCAGGCGGCGGTGGCAAGAGAAAGTCAGTAGACCAGGGAATGAAGCAACCTTAACGACCCTTCATAATCTCCTGCTCACCAACATTGACATATAAAAGTTTGCATGTTAATTAAAAATAGTCAATTTCCGCAGTGTGTTCATGCGTGATCACCTACCGCAACACACGCAATGGGTAGAGTGCGGTATAGTAAACCTAGATACAAGCACCGGGCCGGGAACTCATTGGACAGCATATAAAAAGAATGGCAAAATGGTCGAATACTTTGAAAGTTATGGTAACTTAAGGACCCTGCCGGAACTGAAAACTTATTTGAGAGGGATGCGAATATAATGATGAGGCAGAGCAACAGCCACAGGAATGGAATTCTGGATGCCTATGTCTGCACTTCCTTGCAAGATAGATATGTACTTAATGGGGACGCACTAGTTGTAAGCATCAGTCATGTCTGTAACCTTGATTGTGTCAGGCATTAGCCCGGAATTGCGTTCTGTGCACTTCCCCCCACTCGCCCTGAACAATGTGTGGTCTGTGGCGGTGATAGATTTTCAAACTTACTTCTCAGTACCGAATATAGTTGAACACAATTGTATATTTCATTATGTCAAGGGGGAAGATGGTAAGAGATGGGGGAGGTACATATACCTACAGGCTTGTATGAGATCGAAGATATAGGTGAGTACCTTAAGCAGGAGCCGAGGGCGGAGGATGTGACGTTAGTGCTGCATGGTAATGCAAATACACTACACAGTGAAATTATTGTACTGCGCAGATAAACTTCACGCGAAGCGATACGCTCGCCTCCATGCTAGGTTTTGAGAACGTAAAATACGAGGCGAATAAAGCACAAATCTACCCAGCCTGTAAACGTCTTCCCCATGAATGTTATAAGAATAAACTATAATTTGGTAAGTGGATTGCATCTCAATGGCAAGCCAAGTCAGACACTGCACGAATTTTCCGCAATGGTGCCACCAGGCTTTAAGCTGGTGAACATAACGCAGACACCCATTTAGTTCCAGCTGTGATGGAGAACATACAGGAAGTCATAGTCTCTACCGTGGACCAAGACAGTCGTTTTATTAATTTCTGAGGCGAGGAGATAACAGTATGTAGTTTACATTTAAGGAAAGATGGGACTGAAATTTAAGCATTTGCATACAAAAGCAATAAAAGATGCTTACCATGTAAACCGAAAGTCAGTACAAGTCGAGCATGCAAAGCGCTAACACCTGAAAATATTCGTTTCCTTAGAAGATTGGGACTGACGATCAACAGTATGCATGGACATGGAAATATTAAACGTAGCAGAGCCAGCGGGGTTCAAACACGTGGTCACCAAGGCTGTAATCCACACTTACTCACCCTATCT
>NQII01009015.1:20623-61788 GCA_002778355.1 Clitarchus hookeri | reverse complement strand
CCGGACGTACGCCGTTCCCTGTGTGATGGATATCGTTGAGTCGTCCTTATACCTGTGTTGTGGAGTGTATTGGGCCTATTCAGGCTGACCCACGCGCCTTAAACTGCTATTAAATGCAATTTTTTTAATAGAGATCGTGCTAATTTAAGCTGGTGAAGGAACATCTGGAAGACGGGTTGTAGGGAACGCGTGCCCCGAAGTGCCAATAAGGCGGCGTGTAGAAATAATACGACGTGGCTTTTTCCTTTGCACAGAAAACTCTACATATATCTCAATGTGAAAACATAAGCGTTCCCTGGCCATCCGCGCCCGCCAGGTGAGCTTAGCTGCTCTTAAACGCACCACCGCGTTTTGAAGAATTAAGGTGGAAAAGTTAAGCTTGCCCGGGAGATGCTGTTCCCGGGGGGAGGAGGGGTGGCGTCTCCGGGTGCCATGAAAACGAAGGTTCCAGTTGAATTGAGAGATAACTATGGGAAACTACGTGATTAGTAGGAAAGACGTGAATGCAGCCGGATCGCGACGCGGCGCGTGCCGACCTCTCTGACTCTCGGACGGCCTACTGATTGACTGCGGCTCGTGCGGGCGCCTATAAGGAAGGCGGCCGCGCGCCCCCAACACTCTGGATTGTTCTACAATTCGATGTACCTTGCTGCGATGAGATGATGAATCAGAACAGTAAAACAATGCTTACAAATCAAGAAAACTAATAGAAAACACTGTTAACACACCAATACCAGCAAATATAAAAATTATAAAATTAATACACGCATTTCTAGAAGCTACAGTGAAAATTAATTTAAAGAAAAATTATAATAAAACTATTGCAAGGGCTGTCTTCTCGTGATATTTGCGCGTCCACGAGTTAAATGAAATGTTGTCATGTAATTGATAATAAAATGTCACTGGAACATTCTCCACGATCTTGTTCGGCGCCTCATCGGGCGAGTCCAAGTGTTCAGGAAGGGGGTGCAAAGTAGAATGAGCACTGCCGGTGGTGCGTTGTAGTGGCGGAAAGGGGTGGTGTGCACGACATAACAGACGGCCTGGGGTAGCATAGGACGCTGTCCTATGTCACATTATGTTCGTAAACGGGAATACAGAGACAAACAGAACTGATGGTCATGCATTAGAGAATATATATGATTCCATCCTACCTTGTATTTTCACTAAATATGTACCGTATTCAAAGTGTTAAGTTGGGGGAGTACAGACTGAGAGACTGAGTCAAAGAAACTGCATACGATATTTTCAAAATACTGCTGGAAATTGGCGGGTAAAAAGAAAGAGTACTTGGGATATTTCCCTCTGTACAAGTTTTACACGCCAATAATCAAAATTTCATTATTTGAGTATTTTTTCCCCTTTGTTGTTAACAGGAAAAAAAAATTTTCTGCTGCAGCATATCATGAAATTTTTCTGTAATTAAGATTGCAATATCTTCACGATTTATTGAAGTATTTAACGGACGTGTTAATAATAAAATGTTTGTGGAACACAAATGTTATGTTGTACCCCACCCACATAATAGGGGGAGGGCGGGTACAGGGGGTACCTGTACCCCATTGTTCCTGCGTGTCTGTACAAACAGTGATTTTATATAGATAATTATTTTTAGTTACTTGAATATGTTCTTGCTGTATTAAAACTCGGTGAGAGGAAGAAGTGCACATATTTATGTAAATATTATTCTAACGACGAATGGAAGTGACAGGGTTTCCACAGTACTATCGGCAAATAAAAAAGTCGTTCACACAACACGTAAATTGGTTAATGCCGCCCACTGTACTCTATATATTGGTTAATACCGCCCACTGTACTCTATATATTGGTTAATACCGCCCACTGTACTCTATATTCATTTTACGAACTAAAATGATTAAAGACAATGGTTGGAGATAGTGGAAAATCACGAAAACTGTTTTTCTACCGACATGTTTAAAAAAAATTTTTTATGAGGATGTCATATACAGAGACAGCTGAAATTTACGAAAATCTCTTTTGCCAATAATTTTTTTAACTTCTTTATATTTAGAATCGGTTTTTTTTTAAATATACAATTAAGGCACGGCATAGCTGCATGCAAACGAATCACAGACTGTCAGGGTTAGAGGCCCAGTAAAATACGGAAAAAAAGCTTTTCACTCAGATAACAGACAATATCGAATGAAAAACGTCTGACATGAGCAGTACAATGAAATCTTACAAGCAGTTAATAAATCCTGCGATAAATTAGTGTATCTAGGTTTAATTGATTTTCGTCTTCTGCGCATTCCCCGACATTTTCTCGCTAGTTGCTCACGCTCTCTCAACCACGTGGTTGAACAGTGACGCAGACATTTGTTTACGTTTAGTTTTCCCGTAGACTCGTGCTTTGTTCACAAAACAATTTTGCGTCACTTGAACATGCCCTAGTTATATTTAAACTCTGGCAAAAGAAATGTATTTAAATTCCAAAACACTTGTGTAAACAGTGTGCTAACCACGCATCTAAGACACGTGGTTTTGACAGTTATGGTATAAAAAAAAAGTCCAGTGTTGGTACTGGGAAATTAGATACTTACCAGCTGGCATCAGCTCTCTACCACACATTCTGTGGTAAAGCCATTGACGTCTTCTTCTCTTGAAGCGTACATGCTGCTTGCAGTCTGTTCTCAGGAATACGCGTCTGAAGTTTTCTTCGCTCAAGNTCTTCTTCTCTTGAAGCGTACATGCTGCTTGCAGTCTGTTCTCAGGAATACGCGTCTGAAGTTTTCTTCGCTCAAGGAGCTATATGAAACGCCAGAATAACTAAGTCTACAGAAGTGAAATTAAGTGGCGGTTCCTTTGATGTGGTTGTACCCATTAGCCTATTAGCTACTTCGCTTTGGAGTTAAACAGATTGATCTTATATTATGCAGCATGATTTTTAGGCATTGGTCGTACCGAAATGAAATTTATATAGGGGCATTTAAACCCCCCCCCCCCCTAGGGGTGAATCGTGCCGGACGATGCCGCTGGTCGGCGGGTTTTCTCAGGGATCTCCCGTTTCCCCCGCCCTTGCATTGCGGTGCTGCTCCATACTCGCCTCACTTCACCCTACGTAAAGAAAACATACACCAGTCGAGGACCGAATGTCATTTTCAAAATATCACACCACATGCTATAAATATCATTTTAGAGCCCTCCAACATCGTTAAAAAAATGCCTTTTTTCAGACTGCTGTATCTTAAAACATACTATCTACGCGCGAGCTGAAATATGATAGGGGTCTGCACTAAACCTTGGCACACCAATGCAATGATAGGGTCACCACTTAAAATCCCATAGGTAGATGCACAATACGAAAATACTGCAAGTCAGTTCAAAGCCTTGCGTGTAGCGGCGATGACGCACTTGATACGGGTAAAGCGCTTATTGTCCTAGATACGGGAAAATAGCACTTTGAGCGCTGTCGCCAGAATTTAACTGAGGAGTGTGGGGTTTGCAGTAACGTTACGACATCCGCATTCTTTGAAGATACGGGCGACGAAATATTACTTCACCAGCAGTGTCCATGGATTCCGTGCTACGTAATATTATGTGAGCAACAATTTAAAGTGTAAATTACTCAAATGAATAGGAACGTAGGAAAGAACAGTTGATTGGGACACATCCAAATCGGCATTATACTGGCAAACATCCGGCCATAAATGAACGTTGTATAGTATAGTAAGAATGCCTGGTGTTGTGTGAACCATTTAACGTGGTGGGAATGAATAGATGAAGGTGTTGGTAGGCCGACGTAGGCGCCAGATCCCGTCGACAGGCGGAAGCAAGATGGTGTTGCCGATGTTCTCAGGGCTGTAGGGTCGTCCGTCCGTCCGGACGTACGCCGTTCCCTGTGTGATGGATATCGTTGAGTCGTCCTTATACCTGTGTTGTGGAGTGTATTGGGCCTATTCAGGCTGACCCACGCGCCTTAAACTGCTATTAAATGCAATTTTTTTAATAGAGATCGTGCTAATTTAAGCTGGTGAAGGAACATCTGGAAGACGGGTTGTAGGGAACGCGTGCCCCGAAGTGCCAATAAGGCGGCGTGTAGAAATAATACGACGTGGCTTTTTCCTTTGCACAGAAAACTCTACATATATCTCAATGTGAAAACATAAGCGTTCCCTGGCCATCCGCGCCCGCCAGGTGAGCTTAGCTGCTCTTAAACGCACCACCGCGTTTTGAAGAATTAAGGTGGAAAAGTTAAGCTTCCCCGGGAGATGCTGTTCCCGGGGGAGGATGGGGTGGCGTCTCCGGGTGCCATGAAAACGAAGGTTCCAGTTGAATTGAGAGATAACTATGGGAAACTACGTGATTAGTAGGAAAGACGTGAATGCAGCCGGATCGCGACGCGGCGCGTGCCGACCTCTCTGACTCTCGGACGGCCTACTGATTGACTGCGGCTCGTGCGGGCGCCTATAAGGAAGGCGGCCGCGCGCCCCCAACACTCTGGATTGTTCTACAATTCGATGTACCTTGCTGCGATGAGATGATGAATCAGAACAGTAAAACAATGCTTACAAATCAAGAAAACTAATAGAAAACACTGTTAACACACCAATACCAGCAAATATAAAAATTATAAAATTAATACACGCATTTCTAGAAGCTACAGTGAAAATTAATTTAAAGAAAAATTATAATAAAACTATTGCAAGGGCTGTCTTCTCGTGATATTTGCGCGTCCACGAGTTAAATGAAATGTTGTCATGTAATTGATAATAAAATGTCACTGGAACATTCTCCACGATCTTGTTCGGCGCCTCATCGGGCGAGTCCAAGTGTTCAGGAAGGGGGTGCAAAGTAGAATGAGCACTGCCGGTGGTGCGTTGTAGTGGCGGAAAGGGGTGGTGTGCACGACATAACAGACGGCCTGGGGTAGCATAGGACGCTGTCCTATGTCACATTATGTTCGTAAACGGGAATACAGAGACAAACAGAACTGATGGTCATGCATTAGAGAATATATATGATTCCATCCTACCTTGTATTTTCACTAAATATGTACCGTATTCAAAGTGTTAAGTTGGGGGAGTACAGACTGAGAGACTGAGTCAAAGAAACTGCATACGATATTTTCAAAATACTGCTGGAAATTGGCGGGTAAAAAGAAAGAGTACTTGGGATATTTCCCTCTGTACAAGTTTTACACGCCAATAATCAAAATTTCATTATTTGAGTATTTTTTCCCCTTTGTTGTTAACAGGAAAAAAAAATTTTCTGCTGCAGCATATCATGAAATTTTTCTGTAATTAAGATTGCAATATCTTCACGATTTATTGAAGTATTTAACGGACGTGTTAATAATAAAATGTTTGTGGAACACAAATGTTATGTTGTACCCCACCCACATAATAGGGGGAGGGCGGGTACAGGGGGTACCTGTACCCCATTGTTCCTGCGTGTCTGTACAAACAGTGATTTTATATAGATAATTATTTTTAGTTACTTGAATATGTTCTTGCTGTATTAAAACTCGGTGAGAGGAAGAAGTGCACATATTTATGTAAATATTATTCTAACGACGAATGGAAGTGACAGGGTTTCCACAGTACTATCGGCAAATAAAAAAGTCGTTCACACAACACGTAAATTGGTTAATGCCGCCCACTGTACTCTATATATTGGTTAATACCGCCCACTGTACTCTATATATTGGTTAATACCGCCCACTGTACTCTATATTCATTTTACGAACTAAAATGATTAAAGACAATGGTTGGAGATAGTGGAAAATCACGAAAACTGTTTTTCTACCGACATGTTTAAAAAAAATTTTTTATGAGGATGTCATATACAGAGACAGCTGAAATTTACGAAAATCTCTTTTGCCAATAATTTTTTTAACTTCTTTATATTTAGAATCGGTTTTTTTTTAAATATACAATTAAGGCACGGCATAGCTGCATGCAAACGAATCACAGACTGTCAGGGTTAGAGGCCCAGTAAAATACGGAAAAAAAGCTTTTCACTCAGATAACAGACAATATCGAATGAAAAACGTCTGACATGAGCAGTACAATGAAATCTTACAAGCAGTTAATAAATCCTGCGATAAATTAGTGTATCTAGGTTTAATTGATTTTCGTCTTCTGCGCATTCCCCGACATTTTCTCGCTAGTTGCTCACGCTCTCTCAACCACGTGGTTGAACAGTGACGCAGACATTTGTTTACGTTTAGTTTTCCCGTAGACTCGTGCTTTGTTCACAAAACAATTTTGCGTCACTTGAACATGCCCTAGTTATATTTAAACTCTGGCAAAAGAAATGTATTTAAATTCCAAAACACTTGTGTAAACAGTGTGCTAACCACGCATCTAAGACACGTGGTTTTGACAGTTATGGTATAAAAAAAAAGTCCAGTGTTGGTACTGGGAAATTAGATACTTACCAGCTGGCATCAGCTCTCTACCACACATTCTGTGGTAAAGCCATTGACGTCTTCTTCTCTTGAAGCGTACATGCTGCTTGCAGTCTGTTCTCAGGAATACGCGTCTGAAGTTTTCTTCGCTCAAGGAGCTATATGAAACGCCAGAATAACTAAGTCTACAGAAGTGAAATTAAGTGGCGGTTCCTTTGATGTGGTTGTACCCATTAGCCTATTAGCTACTTCGCTTTGGAGTTAAACAGATTGATCTTATATTATGCAGCATGATTTTTAGGCATTGGTCGTACCGAAATGAAATTTATATAGGGGCATTTAAACCCCCCCCCCCCCTAGGGGGTGCTTAAAAGCGTGCCCCCACCTAAGCTGGAGAAGTTGTTTCGACAATGCTTAAGTCTGACTGGTTATTGTGATTTGCGAAACTTTCCCTATATAGGAAAATTGGGGAGTTGGGGGTAGGGGAAACTGCTGTCTAGCAAGAATGTTTTCAGGCGCTGATAGAATAACGGCGTCCCGATATGTTGTTGGCCAGTGCTTCGCGGTTGAGCGAATTTCCTTAGTTAATATTTACACTTTGAACGGGAATAACAGAGAAACTATTGTTGAAGACAATGTGATGGGACTGTTTGTATTTGACACTATTAGAACAACTTTGGGTGTGTGCGAATGTTAATAACAGTTAGCAAGGTTTAAAAGGTCCACCATGAGCAGCATTACATCGTCTACAACGCTGTACAACAGAACGACAAACAGTAGCTACGGTTTCCACGGGAGTGGATTCACATGCGGTCACAACCGCATCTCGTATGGCATCCGTCCAGTCAGTGTCCGTGACTTTGTTGCGTACACAGAGTTCTTCAGAGTTCCCCACAGACGAAAATGTAATGGTGTTAAATCTGGAGATGTGGTTACTCGTCGGCGTATCCACCTCGCAACAAACGTTCCTACAACACTGTACGGTAACTTTCACCTGTCACTGTCCTGTCAAAGAATAATGGCCACACAAGTCCTCTGGCAGACACGCCGCACCACACAAGGATGATTAACTGCTTGCTCTGCCGCGATGTGGGGATTTTCATCGGTCCAGTGCACACACAGTTGTGGCGGTTGACGGTTCCATTCAATTTAAAAGTTGATTCGTCTGACAAAACAAAAACGTTAGTAAAACATTCGTTGTCGTTGCACAGGTTCACAACGCACTCACAAAATTCGACACTCCAATCTGGGTCGTCTTCATTCATTGCGAGAAGTAACGTGAGAATGTAGGGCCTCCACTTTACTTGCTTTAATATGCGACGGATACTTTATTTACTGACACCTGGCTCACACGCAGCTTGCCGTACGAAATTCGACTTTCCGGGGGGAACGTGTGAATGTGAATGTGTGCATCACGGCCCCCCTCACTTCCTTCGACCGTTGTCATTCTCTTCCTACCGTACCGTCCTTTCTTCACACCACACACAGTTCCGTCCTTTTTAAAATTTGTCACGTAATTGTGTCATTGTCACACGTAATGGTGTCGCAGTATCGGATTCTGCTTTCCGTCGTCTATGCGCCTCAATAATGGTCTTGAATTATCAATAACTCTTAAAAATCCAATTAACGTTTGCTAGAAAGAAAATATTGTCACCTCCGCCACTTCCTCTGCGTAATGCTGCCGCTCGTGGTTGCAAACGGAACTGATAACAGCAGAATGACTGCACGCGCTCTCACACACCCAAATTCGTCCTTGTAGCGCGATTTACATACCTACATTCCCACCGGATTACCTGTAATAATTTCTCTGTTATTAACGTACAAAGATTGTAAACATTAATTCAGGAGATTTCGTATTTCGTGGACAAACCTTATTGATGCCGTCACATGGGTGGTTCAACCTCATCCGTTGAAAAGTTTGCGTTTTTAACTCATACAATAATTTTTTCGTTATCTCCATGTAGATAATGATGCTGACGTTGATTGGAGATGGCTGCCCAACCCAGGGACAGACATGTCATTCCTGCCGGCCCGAAGAGCGGACAAAGTGAGTTATGGGGAATCCTTAGTAAACAATATTAAACGCCTCAAGGTCACATCAGGCCATAAGGTAGCATTGCGACGGCGAAGGAAAATAGCGCAAACAAGCTTCGCGTTTGTTCTATTTCCTCAGAATTTTAAGCGGTGACTTTAGGGTTTTAATAGAGTAAGCAGCTCAGAAAAGATACAAAGCTTTGTCGCTATAGTTTATAACACTATTTTACAGAAACATAAATATAGTCAACAGATGGCTCTACTTACATAGATTTTTTTCTGAATTGACACTTTCATTGACCACATTTGTGTCTCAGTAACCAAATTTAAGAGTGGACAACAAAATATCGACTTTCATTTCGGTTCTGAAAAAAGGTAGACATTTAAATGTTCTATAAATTAGAATAGCCACAACTGCTTACAATGAGACTCGTATGAAGACTACGGAGGCCCTTTAAATGGGGCGCAGCGTCGGTGGTATCGGGCCAGAGGGAAATGGGAGTACTTCAGGGGAAAAAACCCCCGCACTACTGCGGTGTCCGTTCGCAGCACTACTCACGTGGGAATCACCGCCCAGTTAATTCCCGCCCCCGGGTCCTNCGCACTACTGCGGTGTCCGTTCGCAGCACTACTCACGTGGGAATCACCGCCCAGTTAATTCCCGCCCCCGGGTCCTGGGATTGAGCCGGGAACTCCAGCTGTGGGAGGCCGGTGTCGAACCACTGAGCTAACCATGGGACTGCAGTATACGTGCAAACAGTCTGTTCACGATAAAGTGAGCGCTTGTGAAACCAACCTCTAAAAAAAAAATCCCTGCCCGTTGAGTGTATATATGATACTACTTACACACAGGCATGCAGGCTCGCAGTTAAGTTGGCAGCGAATGAAGTGAAATAGTTCCAGGTCTTCACATTGTGTTCCAAGTGTAATATTCAAATGTATGGTTAGAGACACCCGAATTTCACGAAAAGATTCCCGCACATGTTATATTTTAGTACCGTACGAGCGTACCATCAGTTTCCTTTTACTTATTGGCGGCGTGTGTCTGTGATAGGCATTTTCTTAGTTGACTGGCCAATCAGAATTAAGTTACTCCGATACTGTACGTCTCTCATTCGTGGGCAGGCACTTAAGACGCGTAACATCTATATCACCCAATCACAAAAATGGATCAGAGCTAAAGTTTTATGAAATACAACTGGTCATGAAATTTTATCTCGAAATTCGGGTGTCCTTATGTGTGGATAATCAAGATTTTTTNTATGAAATACAACTGGTCATGAAATTTTATCTCGAAATTCGGGTGTCCTTATGTGTGGATAATCAAGATTTTTTTTTCTGCTCTATACCACATTATATTACGAATCGGCATATAAGTAACACTTTTTTTTTCTCGGAAATTTCACTTTTTCACTCGAATGACGCATGGATAAAGTAATTAGGTCCATGGCAATGTAAATGTTTCATAGGGCGAAAGGATACAAAATTAGGATAAATGTAGATCTTGAGCAGAGCTTTCATAAGTGCTCAATTAACCGCGAAGAGCCGGTGACTATAATCTTTATAAAATTTCTGCAGGTTTTTTTTTTAAAGTAAACTTTCTACACGAGAGCGTCTTTTTACTCGCTCCAGTGTTAACGGAACGTATGTACAACAGCATGGTTTAGATCGCACTCTTTTAAATGGGTCATGCTTGCTTTCAAACGTAATTGTAAATTAATACTGCTCAGTTCTACGACAATAGGTAAAGTAATTAAATTTCTGGGACATCAAATTATTGTCTCGATTTTCATCTCCCCAACTACATCTCAATTTTTGTATACACTTAAAGCTTTTCGCTACATATTCATTAATTAAATTATATTACAACCTGGTGGCTCTGATTTAAGTCAGATTTCTTATAGACGCACATTGAAATAACACTTCCAAGATTATTTTTCCCTTGAATGTTTTTCACTTTATTTTTGAAAGTCATTAATCGACGAAAATATGTACATTGCGTCATGCAGACCTATTAATTTCTGGAGTTAATTTTTGATATCAATTTGAGTTATGGTAAAATGCATTTGTGAGAGGCTATCTGGGAATTGGCGTTTCAAATATTCCAAAAATTTGGAGTAAAGTGGTTATAACTACTTAATAAACTTGAGCTTGGTACTGAACAGCCTGACGTTGGTATTCTGTAAATACCACCACCAGAAAACATGCAATAAATGTCTTTTGTTTTGTTTATTATCATTTTATCCTTGCATAACCTGCTATTTATTATCCATTAGAAAAAACACGTCTCTCCCTGATTTTTATTTTTTGCAGATAATGTTGATGTTATTCTATACTGCACTAGTTTCACCTTCATTACTTCCGCTTGTAAATCCACTAGCTGGCTAGGTGGCTAAGGAAGGCACGGTGATGTAGTGGTTAGACAACTCGCCTTTCCATTGCAGTTAACAGGGCAGTAAACTCCCTGCGGGGTCAAACCCGGATCACATAGAAAATGAGTACACAGAGATGACATTGCATGGTGGTTATTTTTATGTGGGGTGATGGACCCATTCTTTGATTGGTTGCACTAGTCTTTGGGAACGGACCTTGTGTATGATTGGCTACTGCGCGCTGCGAAAGGTTCCCTACTGGCCGGTTGACAAGCAGGTTAACAGGCGCTGATTGGCGAACGGCGTTCGAACATGTTGCCGGCAAGTGACGCCATTTCGGCGGCGCGCGTGGCTTCAGTTCGCGATTCAAGGGACTGCTTCTCCTCTGTATTCTTAAGTACTCTGTGCCCGGATGACCGCGTGTGGTAAACATGGCGGACAATGCCGCTGGACAGCGTGTTTACTCGGGATGTTCCTGTTTTCCCCCTACCATTGCAGTCCGTCTCCGCCTCGCTTCGTCGCTACCGGTGCTGAAGATACCAGCTGTCGGGCGCCGCCCACTTCTCTCGTTCTCTCTCTCGAACGCCAGTCTCGCTCCATTCAAGCCGACCCTGCGCCGGGAGGGGACAGCGCCGGTCTTCATTCATCCACTTTCACCGGCCGCCTTTCACCGCCGCCGTACTTGCGTCGCACTTGGGTGACGCCAGCAGCGGTAGAAGCGAGTAAAGCACCTGTGGTGAACTCGCGATAGTCCGACCTGAGGTTGCGCCGACATCACCTTCGTTGTTCGACTATAGTCTATTCGCGGTTTCTTCACACTTTTTGAAACAAACCTTTGAAAAATCACTCCATATATGACGTGTTCAGTTGTTTCCTAAATACGCCATGCATCACAACCGTTTTATACTCGTGTTAAAATAAAAGTACCTTAGTTTTTTGTTAAATTGAACTTTTAATTGTAGAAATCGTAACATTTCATTTATAATTAATGTGAATAAAAACAGGGAGATAATAGCTATGTTGGTAATGCCTAGTAAGAAATGGTTCTTATGCAAAATATAATTAAATTGTGTGCGCACGAATGCAGTGTAATTTTATAGACTTAGTTAAGTTTTGTTTGCATGAGGCAGAGGAATATCCTGAAAGTAGAACCTAAGCAGGGCTTCAGAAAAGTTGGAAGTAACCGTGAATTTACTATATAACTCGATGTTAGATACAATGGGAAATCGCAAAATACCTTCCATCAAACAGTTTAGAAATAATAAAATAAAGTAAATAAATGACTGAAAGTAAATTGGAATCTTGCATAAGTGATAAAGTTTAGACACGACTTAGCTATGTACTGATAAATCTCAGATATTTTGCTGATAAATTATCAGACTTTTAAGTTTTAAAGAAGCAGATCTCTCCCTGTGCCAATCAAACGGAGAAGTAGTTTCGTACATAGGCGACAGAAAATAAAAGGAAATACTTAGGACCCGTACACAGCACGCTAGAACCACAGGATATTCAATACAGAGGTGAACAAGTTGCTCATACCGCGAATTCCAGCCGTACACGCTAGCCAAATGACGTCAACCACCATCGACACGTTGGAACGCCATACGGCAATCAGCGCCTGGTAACCTATTCGTCAGTCGGCAGCCTAACCGATAGGGAACATTTCGCATCACGCAGTGGTCAATCAAACACAAGCCCCGTTCCCAGAGCTTCGCGCATCCAATGAGTTAATGAGTACGACCACATCACAGGAACCACCGCGCCATTTCGTATCTGCGTACTTATTTACACTGCGCTGTAACCAAGCAAGCAATGAACTTTTCCCAGAATAAATCACTGTCCCCACATACTGTGTGAAAAGAAACCCTTCCAGGAGTAGATACTACAGCCATACCGGCTAGCATATATATCCAGTAAAGTTGACAGTGAATTATGAGAAGTATCTCTATGAGTTAACATCTTAGGCCTATTACTTGATCGATGCGTAAATGCAAGTCATTAGATTTAAGACGATGTTAATATTTACATGTGGCAAGAGGAGACGCAATGAGGCAGTGAGGATACATTTTTATAGGCTTCTGTTTTTCGTTTCTCGACTGTTAGCAAAATTCAGTAAATTTGTATGTGACACATTATGTAACTTACCACAACCACCATTCAGTTGCAACGCTACGCAATCAGCACGATATTCTTTGGACAATAATCTGTTCTGTTTGTATATTGTGCTTTTCAGCAGTGCATGATGTCAGATATAGTATATTCCCGATATCTTCACACTTTTCGAATCAAGCATTTGAAAAATCACCCCATCTATGACGTGTTTGGTTCTTTCCTTAAATATGTCGTGTATCACAATAGTTTTATACTATGTTAAAAAAATAGTATCTTATTTTTGGTTAAATTGAACTTTTACTTATATTATGCTTATATTTTATCTATAAATTAGAACATTTCATTTATAAATAATACGAATAAAAACAGAAAGAAAATGGGTTTGTTGGTAACGCCTGGTAAGGAAAACTTGGAAAAGTGAAGTGAAGTTATTTGGGTGGCTCTTAACATCGGAGTCTTGAGAGCCGATGAGGGTGAGGTGAGTATGGCGGGGGAAACGGCACATCCCCGAGAAAACCCGCCGTCCAGCGACCTTGCGATAATCCGGGAGTGACCCAGCCGGGGATTGAACCCGATTCACCTTGGTGGGAGGCGAGCAGGCTAACCGCTCAGCCCCCGCGGCCCCAAGGAAAAAATTTCACGCAAAATATTATTAAAGTGAGTGAGCACGAATGCAGTGCAGTGTACCTTTGGTGTAATTTTCTAGATTTAGTAAGACTTTGTTTGCACGAGGCGAAAGAATAGCCTGAAAGTAGTTCTTTAGCAAGGCTTCAGAAAAGTTGGAAGTAAGCCTAACCATGAATGGACTATACTCTAATCACCGCACCACGGAGAATGAAAACAATATAATGTTTTAAGATGCGGAACGTCTCGTAGTTGGACTGGGACGTTGACTTGGGTTTTCACACCGGGATGATAACAGGTTTCCGTGCACGGCGTCTGCTTGCCATTCAGGCCGGGACGCGCGTGTGCGAGTGCAGAGCGCGTGCCCACGCCGTGGCGAGACGGGAGCCTGGCAACGCACGTGGGCGCCCAAACAGGTACCTCCACCGCGCGTGGGTGCGCCCCGCCCCGTACACGTGTACGCCTCCCCACGGCGCCGCGAGACCCCAGTCATCCTTTCATTCACAGTTATTTTTACACTTGTCGGGAAGAGCAGGTATTACGTCTTCAAGTGCACTTGCAATGATGTAATGCTCGCTTGGACCTTGTAACCAGTGAGAGACATGCAAGAGGGCAGTTTGAATGGACTACAACCACTGCCAAAAATTAAAGTCAAAACATGAATAAATATAAACAAGTTTTGGAAAATCAACTGAAAATTATGTACTGGAAATTGAAGTAAGCAATGGAAATAAGTTTCCCTTGAGTGTGCACTTTGAGACGCCTGGTCGTCTCGTGGCCGGCACCGACGATTTTCCCTGCAATGAAAACTACGTTTTTTACTCGCCTGAAACAGAAATCCCTACCTTGGATGATATTTTTTCATCGTTGTGCTTGCTGGCCGGGGCGAATACGTGGGTCGCCCGGCGTAGTTGGTACCCGACGACGACGGTCCGATGAGAACAACAGCGTGAACACTGCCCACGAGTACAGCAGCATTACTATGCCATCCAGTTTCAGAATAAAGACTAACTCTGGCTCCGGTGATGTGAGGCGCTACTTGCGTTGTGACGCCACTGTATCCTTACTGGCTCAGTGGGTGGGCCAATCCTAGACGATGCGACGTGGCCGGAAATGATGGACCGGAAATAATGATTAAAATTTAATTCTGGAGAAATCTATACCCTTCCTTTCCACGAAGTGGAAGGGGTTTATAAACCCTGGTTGGGGTCGAGGACGAGAGGAATCGGCTCCCGTCAGCGGTCATGGACACAAAAAAATATAAGATAAGTAGGCTATATGTAAGACCCATCAGTTCTTCGGAAAAAAAAAGATGTCTGTTTTTCAGTTTCCCTTATATTGGAGTTAAATTTTATGTGAGGTATTGAAAAATTCACTTTTAATGATAGAATTTTCCGCTCACTACGGAAGTTAGTTTTTTTGGAGTGGAAATTTTATGAGATTTTATTTATTATGGTGACCATTATGATATAATGCCCATATAAAAAGAATGTTGTGTAAACTTTTGTATTTTATGCTCAATTTAGAGCAGAGATTTTCCAAGTTTTGTAATTTTGTAAATTTTAATGTCAATTTTCAATGGTTTGTAATTATATAAGAAATATGTTAATTCATGTGACGTATAAGAAAAAAGTTTTCTTTCTTTTGCATAGAGTGCACATATGTATTTTGGCAGGGTTAATATTAATTTTACTCCCGACATAACATCTTACCTAGGAAATAAGTAAATATTTTTTAATAGTAGTGTTTTCAGTAAAGAGAACTCAAGAATAAATCTTGTGAAGGTTTGTGGGAAATTGCCGGCAGTTGGCTGGCGTTGACATTGCATATGATTATCGAGAGACTTAGCCCTGTTGGCTAAGGAGGCGAAAAGGCTGGTTTTCTCGGGGTCATAACTTGAAATAAAAGTTCTTCTTACGTTGGGGAAAGGCGTTTTTCTTATTGTGCTCCATAAATCGAGGTTCGGCTCCTCCCAAAATAAAATCCTGCGTGCGCAACTGCCACAGCATAATTAAGAATACAGATTTGAAATAGCCACTCACTCTACGGACTATAGACGCACACGCCAACAAGGAAGCGCCACATATTACCAACACGTAACGCCGTTCGCCAGTCAGCAGCTTGTAGCTTCCTTGCCAGCCGGCAACCCAGCCAATAGAGAACCTTTTGCAGCACGCAATTGCTAGGGCCTTCTGTTTTTCGCGAAAAGATTTACGCTCTGGCTAGACTTCAGTATCCTATATGCACATTTGCAGTCTTCATTTGACTGCTGACAGCCTGTCTTTGCGTGGAGAGAGTCTGGTACTTCAGTGAGCCAATCAGAACTAGCATTCTCCGATACTGACTGTCCGTGATTCGCGGGCAGACATATACGCGAAAGTGGTTCCGATCTAAAGTGCGTTGGAACATAACATGTCCTGAAATCTATTCGCGAAAAACAACGTGCCTCTAGCGATAGCTAATCAAATACAATGCCCACTTATAGAGCCCCGCGCGGCCACTTAGAGAATGGATACGTCCACGTCAAATAAACCGCCACGCCAGTTTGCCCCTGTGAGCTTACCTACTTTTAGGCCACGCTACAATCTCAGTGGGGCTGCGGTGGCTGAGCTGTCAGCCCGCTCGCCTCCCGCCAAGGCGAACCGGGTTCAATCCCCGGCCGGGTCACTCCCGGATTTTCGCATGTGGGAATCGTGCTGGACGATGTCACTGGTCGTCGGGTTTTCTCGGGGATCTCTCGTTTCCCCCGCCCCTTCATTCCGGCGCTGCTCCATACTCTTTTCAATCACCCTCATAGGCTCTCAAGACCTCGCTGTAAGAGCCGCCCAAATCTCTTCACTCACTCACTTACAATAGCAATAAAAATTAAAAGTATAAAATTTAATTTGAGGGTAACTTCCGTGATTCGCGGGCAGACACCCGAGACGAGTGACAGTTGAAATAATTTAATCACGGAAGTGGATCTCAAATAAAGTGTTTTGGGATACAAATAATCGTGGAATANCAATAGCAATAAAAATTAAAAGTATAAAATTTAATTTGAGGGTAACTTCCGTGATTCGCGGGCAGACACCCGAGACGAGTGACAGTTGAAATAATTTAATCACGGAAGTGGATCTCAAATAAAGTGTTTTGGGATACAAATAATCGTGGAATATTTCTTTCGCGAGAAACATGTGTAACGTAATAGCGTGTACCTGGCCGAACGCTTCCCTCGCGCGCCGGCAGGGAGTCAGCCCAACTGCCGCTCCAGACACACGTGTTCACCAGGAGGCTCGTAAACGCTGTATGCCGGTGCTTGCTCTGTACTGCACCTGACTGTCCCTTAGTAAGCACATCAGTTACTACAACGAATTTCTACAGCTGACGTCACGCCACGTGTGTGATGGGTGCCTCGCAGCTCGCCCTCGAGTATTCGCAATACATCCAGTTTCTCCCGACTACACTGTGGTTACCGGTCCTTTCCGCGAAACATTGAGAGTGTTTATTTGAAAGCAAACACCTCGTAACAGCTATCCGGCCGCAATAGGGTTTTACGACACTAATAAACGCATCCCCAGAAAGTTCTCTTACGAAAATATCACTTCAGATGACCGACAAAACAAATTAAATTTCAATAGCCCTATATCGTTGTTATCGGGAAAACTATTTTGTGGGAATCCTCCAATATATCTGAAACGGCATATCCATACTGATATGCCTTATAGCAGCAAAACCGGATAGACGTCTCGACTTAACTTAAACACAAATTCCCTTTAGCTCATCCTTTTTTCTTCTTATTTTTAAGTGCCAGGGGGCGATAAACTGCAAGCTTGTTAAATTATTTGCATATACAGGATGATTCTAAAATCATGGGACAAACATTGAGGGGTGGTAGAATTCACCAAAACAAACAATTATTGTATAGGAATATATGGGCGGAAGTGACGCGTTGAGGCACAAACACAAAAATAACACATGAAATGCAACACATTGTTTATTTACAACGTCGCCGCTAAATGTCTTTTAACAGCAATGCTTATAATAATTGCTCAAAATTGCTACCACCGACAGTAATGCAAGCTTGGTAGCGTCAGTGGAGTGATTGGCGAACAGATTCAAATACGCCCGGTATTTCACGCACGCCACCATTGTCAGCCAATCACGCCATATGTAGAGGTCACCAAGCATGCGTGACTGTTGGTGGATGCATTTCCAGCAACGGTTTTAACATTTTCAGTACGCTGCTAATGAAACTTTATGTTTTCGTTAATGTGTTATGTTTTTGTGTTTGTGCCTCAATGCGTCACTTCCACCCATATATTCCTATACAATAATTGTTTGTTTTAGTGAGCTCTATCACCCCTCAGTGTTTGTCCCATGATTTTAGAATCACCCTGTATAAGCAAAGTTGCATTTGATGCGCCAGTCAGTGTATAACAATTCAACGCTCCATTGATTCTGTGGCTTAACTGCTCTAACCTTCGTGTTGACGGCTCTCAATGGAACTACACTATCGCGAGCTTTAAACGCTGAATCGCTAGAAGTAGTGACGTATTGCGAGTAACAATCACTGCTTGTTAGGTTTCACTGTACAGTGATATGTCTGAAGTACTTCATTCTTTACTGGCTGTCGTCTGGGTGCGAAACGTCTCCTTATTCGACAGGGCTTTGCTACTCTAATACTGTACTAATGCGGTTTATCTGCAAACAGATAAGCCATGTCTATACTAAATCGTCAGGTAATAAAATAAGTAAAAATCTAAAAAATTTTAAAAATGTGTTGGCAGAAAACACTGTTTCTGTTTTCAAGATTCTCTCCTCATCGCTAGAGAAGGCAATATATTGCAAAAAAATCTTTCATATCGAGATATTCCTCAAAACAGTGTTTCATTTTCCTACTTTTATAACTGGATAATACATTCGATAAAACCTATCAAGGACTGGGATATCTTCCGGATGAATTGCAGACTAGTCGTTACTAGAGACTGAAAAACTTATGTAGTTTATATGGCGATAACTACTACAAACATTAATATTACTTATACAACTGGGAGACTTTGAGGCACTCTTTAACGACTCTGAGCCAGGAACTGAAATAGAGATCAAATCATGAGCATCTCGGTTGACTTCACACAGAAGTAGTAGCAGCACGAAAACCAATTATCAACGCACCATTGTACACAGTACTGTTAAGTTTATCCTACAAGTCACTCAATATGAAGTATTTTCACGCAGTATTCAACGCATCTACGGACAGAACGTTCAACTGGAGTGCGGTCTATCAGTCAGGAACCTTGTAATTTTCACGCATAAAAATAATTGTAAATATGTGCCTTGCGTTACTATACAACTTAAACACTTTTACACCAAAAACTTACCTTGCAATCGTCCTGGAAATACCCGTTACAGGCATGTTCATGCTCAAAAGAATTTCCTTTGACGAAAAACCAAGAAATAAAAACTATTCAATAGAGTGGAGTGAAAATATTTGGGCGGTCCCTAACATCGAGGTCTTGAGGGTCGATGAGGATGAAGTGAGGCGAGTATAGAGCAGCGCCGGAATGCAAAGTTGGAGGAAACGGGAGATGTCTGAGAAAATCTGCCAACAACATGTATCGTCCAGCACGATTCCCAAGTGCGAAAATCCGAGTGCGATGCCGCCGAGAATCGAACTCGGTTCGCCTTGACGGGAGGCGAGCGGTCTAGCCGCTGCACCACCGCGGCCCCCAAAATCCATTAGCTGAGTTTCTATGCTGGCAAGTGAAGCATCTGTCACAACGAACACAGGCGGCGAAGACGTCTAACTTTTCGTTCCTTTTGCAACACTTATTAATTATTTCAGTATTTATTTCTCCCCAATTTTAAAAGATTGAGATGTATATGAAACAGCTTCAGCGAAAACGTTTTTATCATAAATTATGATAAACCTAATTTTGAAATACGTGTACATTTTTGTAAGAGGAGTGAAGTTATAATTGGACCTGTCATATTTTGTATTAATATAAGAAACAGCAACGAGAGTGTTTGTAATGTGTCAGCCGAACTGTAAAATAAGTAGGCCTAGTTACTGATATAACTAATTATAGACTGTTCATGGTAAAGTGAGCACTTTAGAAAGCTCTCTCATTTATAATACAGTGAAACCCTGTTAAGAAGTTCCCACTTAGGAAGTTTTCCTGCTTAATAAGTTTATTAATTTTGCACCTTGTCTATATGCAAATGTGCAATTTGACCCTTTTAAGAAGTTTCCGTTGTTAATACGTATTATTTTTTAGTCCCTTAAAAAACGCCTTAACAGAGTTTTACATTGCCAATAAATATATTTAATTTAGCCTTAGGCGTTAATTTCCGAGTGCGGTGGAATATACACACTGTGTCTATTACTTATATATCAATATTTATTCAAAAAGGTGGTTCAAGGATAAAAAAATGGCTGAAAGGAAAAAGTAAATAGGGCCTCAAAAGTGCTCACTTTACCGTGAACAGCTTTTATGGCTTACTTTTCTATACGCATTTACGGAAGTAAATTTGATTAAATACTGAAGGGCATAGTTAATAGGCTCTGCAGATCAATTATGTTTCTGTTTTTTCCCCGTTATAAGAAAGACATGTCATAGGTACGACGTCTTACACGAAGATAAATTTACAGAGCTGCTGGCGTGTTTGAACCAGAAGAATTAACTAAAAGAATTTTCCATCAAGTTTGGGAGTAGTCACTTGAGGAAATTTTGGTATGGTGCAGGCTTAAAACAACTTTTTTTTTGTGGTGCTACCTCCTGAAATGGCGGTCGAATAAACCTTTAATTTAGAGAACTTAGCGCACACGGTGAGTATCTTAGAGCAACGAATTTCGATTAAAACATGTTTAAAGGTACCAGAGCAGAGATATCGTTTATAACACTATAAGAATGAGACCGACGTTTTGAATGTGACAGACTGCTTTACAACAATTTTAAGGGGACTTCGCTAGTGCTATTTCCATACAAAAAGTGGGGGAACCCTAAGAAGTTAGTAATATATTGTTACGCGCTCGCCGCTTCGCATCGCTTGCGAGAGCGGAAATGTGTGAAGGTCACGCATGCAGCCCGAGAGCGGGCGGCGACCACGAAGATCAGCTTACTCAGGCTTGCTACCGCGCGTCATCCCGCGATAAATATTTTGCTGCTTGCGCACCTGACCTTCAGCTGATTGAATTTCCGTGTTTATCTGAAGAATTTCCCGGGTGGTTTGCTGCCCTAGTTTTTCTCAGCGTGACTCGGGGTGCGTCGAACTTTCCAGGTCAACGTCAGCGAGTATAAAAGTGTGACGGGCCTCCGAGCCATGAGTGGATGAATGGCTGGAATTTTAGTGTTGGACGAAGATCGAGAAGAGAAACGAGTGGCGAGAGAAGTGACCAGCGGGAGGAAAATCTGCGACTGCGAGCATCGGCGCAGTGAAGAGTGCGACTGGCAGGCTGGACAATTGGACTGGATGCGCGAGTGAAAGACATTTCAAATGATGGCAAAACACAGACTGAAAGTGTGTTAATGATGAGTATGAGTTAATTGACTATAACCAAACGGAGACATTAAGAAATACATTAATTAGAGTTAAAATATGCATTAAACATTACGCTCACTGAGAAATAAAAATAGTAATAGTGGAGGTAGGTAGATTAATGCTGTTAATAATATCCGTGTGAAAAAATTAAAATTAAATTTAGTTCTTTTTTTTTATTGAGACCTCCTTCCCTCACGAACTCAGGTGCGCCCTTCATGCGTCTTGTAATAATATGATTAAAAGACCCGCAAAGTTCACATTATTTTTCATCACTCTAGGCTTCATAGTCCTGTAAATACTAGTTACTTATTTTTAGCTGCTGTCTGGGCCTGAAGCTATTCCCATTCTGGTAACGCTGCACATGATTCGGGTTCACAACCACGAAGTGTACATTCATTGGGGCAAAGTGTTTCGGTGTGTGTAAAATGAATTTTAGTTCCAATGACAACGTAGTGAAAAACTCACATGTGCTTTAAAAATGTAACCTTTCTCTAAAATAATAGCACGAAATTGGCAGGTCTCGATTAAGTTTAATTTTTCAGGTGACATCTTTCAACATGATGGACCAACTGTTACCTATTTCTTGCGCGTAGAGCCGATGAAATATTTGATGTGAGCGTCTTTGTCAACCCGGGACCGTCACACCACACATCAAAGTACGGAAATTCATACCATGGATGTCGGAATGCGCCAAGTTTTGTACAGCTTACACTTTAAATATTATATTCATTCTTCTAAAAGTTGGCGATTGTCTGAATGGAGCGTAACGTTATCTAAATGATGAAATTAGATTGGAATATTCGTGTCTCGATGAATGTGAGCAAATGAATACGAGGCGACAGTGCGTCAGAGACATGCAATCAGGAAAATGTCACGACCAGAAAATCAAGCAACGTGGGTAAGCGTATGTATAAAGCTCACAAATGTTGGAACCACTCCTTTGCCGTGGCCGGTGAATGCATTGACATACATTTTTCACGGTCAGAACAATCGCTGGGTTTACGCCAAGCTCGGCGCACGAGTACAACCAGGCGTTTCAAGGGCAAGGAAGTCTCGATAGGACTTCGGACAAAAAGAAACATGCAACAGTATTCCAGGTGTGTGATAGTCAACAGCCGAATTAGCCGTATTTGTGCGTAAGGCAGGAACGTGATGCATGTAAAGCTGGAGGTGGGGCCAAGGATTACGACGGTTTACCTTGGACCTTGGGAGGGAGAGGGTAGCATGAGGTCATAGCTGTCACGAAGTGTTTCACATTCGTAAGCGGACAGCCTAAAACTAAGGAAGGCACGTCAGATACGTTAGCCATGGCAGCGGAGTTTCCCTAGAGTTATACCGCGAATTTATGAGCCTGTCCCCATCCCCCCTCCCACCAACTCCAAATCAAAACTGAGCATCGCCTTGAAAATTAAACGACCACCGCCATCACGAACATGGTTGCGACTATTGTGCTTGAGAAGTGTTAACCTGCCATGTCATCCTATCATGTCATGTACCTAACAGTTCTCGCACGAGGAAGACTTGAAGTTTTGACGTTTTTTATTTGTGACCTGAGGTGACTGAAAAAATTCATTTATTTAATTTAGTTTACATTTTAGAGCACAGCTTGACACGCGATACCTGAGATAAAGAAATGGATACACAAATAATTAAATACCACGTGGCCAAGTCGAACGAGACAGTGGCTGCAAAAAGAGGCAGCAGCCATGCAATCTCTGCTACGGTGCGAACTGTATGTGCAGGTTTAGCGAGTAATAAAATTATGGTGGCATACTTACTAATTGCGTATAAATTAAAAATTTGTACTTAGTTTTATGCAAACAAACTTACCAATATATTCGCGCACTGAATGCTTACATTCAGGAACTGTACCAACATTTGACTAAGGATCGAAAATGACAAATACCAGTTAAGGGATTTTCTTGTCACCTCAAATAAATTATTTGAATTATACCCTGTTATCATATGGCCAGCGGAATTTTTTCTGTCACCAGTTACGGGCCGAGATCTCATTTACACATTCAACATTTGGCGAAGTAATGAAAAACAGTGTTGCTTGATGCAAGTTAGCTTTAAATTGTCCGTATGCGTTTTCAAAGAGTTACTTTGATTACAATACGTGACATTTGCCAATGCTTTTCTTGACTTCGCAGAACTCGTCAGTTGGAATGTGCTAGTCGGTGTTAATTACTGATCTACTGTGTTCCAGGGGAGTTTCAATTTACTTGTCAAAGAGCAGCGACAATAACGGAAAGAATTTATCAGTGCATCATTTTAATGAACGTATCTTATTGTCCTGGTACTGTTTTCGGCCATTGCGTATATTTAATTAGCGCCTTCAATAACACTTATTCGTTGCAAATAACTACTAGTATATCTTGAACCGTACTTGTAATGTTGCAATGCTCGCGTAGACCCTAAAATCAATTAAGTATGTATTTTATGCTCAATACTTTTCTNATTCTAACGTTTTCTACTACACGAAAGGATGTAATTTACTGGACGTTGGTTTCGTTCTGCGTACAGCCAGATCATAAACTTGCTATTTGTGCAAAATGCCCTCTTTGTTGGACAATAACCAAAGTGGTAAAAAAAATTAATATTTACTTTTTATTGTGTAGAAATCAGTTCCTGTATAAACAAAATTTTGACCACTATATAGTGTTAATTGAGCCCTGTCCATGCAACACACAGATATCACGTGAAATGTGCTAACTGAACTGACCATCGTCTGGCCAATCAGCGTCCAGTGTTGATAACTTGCAGAACGGCTAACAGGGTCCGCTGCAGCCAGAAGTGTATTATGCTGTGCACAGTCTGTCGCAACCAAAAATCCAGCCAGTAATTGCACGTGGTTACGGACCAAACATTCGAAAACTCACTACGGTTATACTACGGGCAAAATTGCGCACACTGCGGATCGTGATTAGTTTTTCACTCTCTGTATCACAAAACAGAATTCCGATTCACGCATTAAATAGTTCTATAGACAATAAATACGTTTGAAAAAAAATGCACAAAAATGTATAAAACACGGCATGACAAGTAACGGGGTCTTTAGCCAAACATGTTTTTGACAATTTATTTATAAGTAGACCCCCCCTATAATTTTGCGTTAGACGGCATACAAGTATGTAAATTTTACGTATGTTATTTGACCTCCGCTTATCCCACACGCTCTGCAGGAATCTGGGCCAATAGAAAACATTCAGCAGTTTAGCAACTTATTTCCGTGTAGCCGAATCATTGAGTTCTGCTTGTGGCGGCAATTCAATAAACCAAATACCTCTACTCATGAGTACAGGACTGTGGAGTCTAACTTGGTGCCATCAAGATAAAGATAAATGGCGGGTTTCTATTAATATGGAATACGCCATTTGCAGGAGTATTCCGAATGGTAATGCAGGGTTCCATTTTACTGTACATCACAACCCTCCGTGACTGTTTTCAATTTAAGATTAATAGTAATATTAATTTATAGTGAATATAGAACTTCCGTTCTGAAATATTATTTATTATTAAAAGTCCTAAAATAGGTAAGGCAGCTTATGGAAATACTGTAATTCTTGAAGTGGTAACTGGTAATACGAAAGTTTCATTTCGGATAATTTGCGCTCGCATTAGCTGAACACTATGGGAGAAATTACTTAGAAGGAAAATAAACTAAATATTTCATTCGCGAAAATAATGAAAAATGCGCATGTCTGGTTACGATAAATTAAATAGTAATTGTAGTTTACAAAAGTGAATATGTTCATTATTGTTTATAAACGGTGTTTTAAATTATATGCCATCGTTTCAAAATATGTGCTTACGTTGTTTTCCTAAGGACCCTACAATTTCGCATTTTTTAAGTATTCATACCAACCTAAACTACTCTCATCTCTCGTTTCTTGAACTTGTGAGCGTTAGCGTGGCNTTGTTTATAAACGGTGTTTTAAATGGTATGCCATCGTTTCAAAATATGTGCTTACGTTGTTTTCCTCAGGACCATACAATTTCGCATTTTTTAGGTATTCATACCAACCTAAACTACACTTATCTATCGTTTCTTGAACTTGTGTGTGTTAGCGTGCCTCGTCTTAGAGAAAGTCGAGCCAATTTCAAAAAATTTAGTTTTGAAGTGTGCCAGTTACGCATGGCCAAGACAGAGAAAGAAATGGCTCGTGACAGAAGCGGCAGCCAGTACTTGGTTGACTGGTTCTCATGTGCGTGCAAAACTGCAAAGTTTACCCTGACGGTTACATATGACACGAAACGGCGTGGTACACATGTATTTCGCAAGTTAAGACAGGCCTACGTTTCCGATAACTTATTGCCAATAGCTTGACTGTGCAGAAACTTCACTTTCAAAGTGCATGTTCTATTAATAAACACGCGAAATTCGCGGAAATATTCAGTGACATGTTACACTCCAAACACCTGTACGTTTGCATTAAGGGAAGCATCCCCCCCCCCCACCTTCAATTTGAAAACTTGATTTTTCTTGCTTGTTTATATTTCTAAAAATAAAAAATCCAAAAGTACCCCAATACCCAACTAGCTATTGACCAATGAAGCGCTACGCTGCGGACGACGCCGACCGGCGTATGTAAAGCTGTGTCGACTCTGTAGCAAAGTTCAATGTATGCCTCTATCGTATTCTCGTATATATCCGGCTCGTATAATCTGATACAACGCAGTCTAAATAAACCGTTTTCAGCTATGCTGGTGGGCATGAAAATAATGTTTCCAAAGAGCGTAATTTCTTGAAAGTACCATTCCGTCATCCTCTGGAATGCACTTTATTTTCGTAGGTAAGCATATTAGGGCCATACTTAGTAGTTTCGTAAATAAAAAAAAAACTTTTTCATAGCGCTGCAGCTTATTTCAAGCGCCAGGAAGGCAACAGCTTGAAAGCCGAACTGACACACAGCAACCCTATCCACCTGTATGGAATGAAGCTATAGTGTGTTCGCGATTCTTCACACTTTTCGAATAGAACCTCTGAAAAAAAGAACCATGGACGACGTGTCTGGTTGTTTCCTTAATATGTCATGCATCTCGGCAGTTTTTAACTTGTGTTGACATAAAAGCGCCTTACTTTTCGTTAGGTTGAACTTTTACTTATATTTTGCATATAAATTATACTATTTCATTTATAATTGATACGAATGGGAACTGAAAGAACATATGTGTGTTGGTAATACTTAGTAAGAAATAGTTCTTATCCGAAATATTATCTCACTAGTGCGCACGAATGCGGTGCGTTGTCCCTATGGTGTAAATTTTATAGACTTAGTTAAGCTTTCTTTGCACGAGGCGGAGGAATATCCTGTAAGCAGTTTCAGTATGCCTCCAGTAACGTTGAAAGTAACCGCGAACGGACTATGGGAAGGAATACCGCTGCAACAAGGACGGAGGTGACACCGAGAAAGCGGACAGCTGAAGCACTGGCCGCCTGGCGGTAGTGCCGGAACTAGAGGAAGCAGACACGGTGACATATCGCGGGGAAAGTTGACAGCTCGTTAGGTTTCAGTGTACTCTCTACGTGTTTTTTTTTCTCCTTCCTTTACTGGCTACAGTCTGTGTGAAGCTGTTAGCCCATTTACTGGGTCGACGGGAGCTTGGTTACTTCCATACTGAACGTCTGTGATTTAGCACCAAGTCGTGTCACAGACTACTTAAGGCGTCCGCCTACCTGGTGCTTGAACTGCGTTCCAGAGTGTTCCAAATACATGTTTTTTCAACGAAACTATTAAGCGTGCGTCCAACGTGCTGATCTACGAAAAGAACACACACTTCAGACGAGAGCTGTTAAGTACTTTCAAAATAACACGTACGTTAGAAACATCAATTCAGAGTACTCCAAAACCGCTAAAAACGGCCTTTCCAAGGCGCTGCAGCTCAAAATGCACGCATCAGATACATACAAAACTACTAAAGGCGCCTGCACTGAACCTTCCTAAAGACTTCCCACTAATAAAATAATATGGTCACCGCTGAAAGTCCCATAGGTACACGCAGCACGACGATAACACTGCACGCCAGTTCAGAGCCTTGCGCTTAGCGGCGATGGCGTACTTGATGCGCGTGGCAGTGTCGCCCTTATCGCTCCCGTGCTTCTCGGCCTAAACGTGGGAAAAAGTTCCAGTACGGAATGGCGTGACAGTAACATATTCACTTTTGAAACAATTTCAAAACGTCACCTGGTCTACAAGACAGAGACAATGTTAATTCTGATACGAATCAATAGCTTGCGCAATACTTTGCAGGAGAAACTAAGCAGGACTCTCGAAATTGCTCAACCAGCCACGAATCAATTATACAGTGTTGGGCGAGCACCAATCACAGCGCCGGATATCACTAATCGGACTGCGGTCATTTTCGCGTGCGTGTTGTGTGATAAGCCTTTCCGGTGGTATAACTTTATTAGACGATAACTGTTCAAACTGAGCTACATTTACGATAATTGGATGATAAAAACACGTTCCACTAGCAAAAAAAAAAAAAGGGGTAGTCTGATACAATCTTTAAAGGACTGTATGTCTAAATCTCACAGGATTTTATGTAAACAGAATGTATTTAAACTATTGTAACAAACTTCATGAGGGGTGATTCCTGGGATCAAAACAAGCAAAAAATGTTCTTATGTCCTACAACGCGTTGTTATCGAGTTACAGGACGTACACTGGCCACGTCACAGGCGATGCTCGAAGTATCCGCCATGGGCGGCAATGCAGCATGCGTGACAACGCCTCGTCATGGACTGGCGAAGTCGCTCCAAGATACCTGGGTCATGTCAAACAGCTGCACAGGCGTTATTGATACGCTGTTCCAAGTAGCTGATGTCGTTAACCGGCGTAGCATACACCACACTTTCCATGTGTCCCCACAGCTAACAGCTAATAGTCCAGTGGATTAAGGTCAGGAGACGCTAGCAGGCCAATGCACTGGACCGCGACGCCCGATCCAACGTAACAACACAGTAAGTGGCGGTAGTGATACAAATTATCACAATGTGAAACGTCTGTAACTCAATGATGACGTTTTGGAGTACACGTGTTCATAAGACCATTTTTGCTTGTTTTGATTCCAGGAATCACCTCCCGAAGTTTGTTACAGTAGTTTGGATACAGTCTCTATATATGTATTTATGTATGTATACATATATATGATGTTTCAGTAAAAGCGTGCAAAAATGAAACTGGGAATAGGGGCCGCAGCACGGAATGTTTAGAGGTTGGGGACGCGTAGTCCGCTAAGCCAGCGAAAGGCGATATGGGCGTAAACATGTCTAACACGAATACAGGTGTCTGTATTGGTTACGTGGATTATTGATAGAGACCTGAAAAATTCGCAAGTTCAATGACCTGCAGGCTAGATTCTTCAGTCTTATGTACGGATATGCCGATATTTACTGTGNCTCCAAGAGGTGCCAAACACCGTGTGGACCAATGGCTAAAGTTATATATACACACGTGTTTTGAATTCTAGCTTGTCTCGAAATGAATCAGCGAATTTTTCAGGTCTCTAATTATTTATATTGCGTGTGTGCACTGTTGACAGTTAGTACTGTACAGGACCACTCCATTTACGGGCCGGTTTGTGGCTCACAAGAGTTACTCAAAGTGACGTCCACCAACCTCAACGCAAGCATGACAACGGCGTACGAGATTCTGCCCCATCCGTTCAAATATCCCATGAGTTTTGCGTCTGTCGTTAATACACGCACGTACTGTGTTAATGTAGGGACGACACAGCCGCCTTGCGGATGATAGGTGGATCTCACATAAGACGATGTTGAAACCAAACAATCGCTCTGGTATTTTCGCTATATAAAAAAAAAAGTCATATCTCTCTCCCGCAGCACTATTTTCGCACTGTCATGTATTTAACCACGTTGTGAGGGCCGTTACTCTCCGGGGAAGGGAGGGCCGTCATATTTCTTCGGGGAGTGGCACGGTAGGCGCGCAAGCGGAATCAGCGGTACGCAGTGTTTGACGACCGGCGGGGAGGATAAGGGGGGCGGTGGGTGATACCGCCTGCTTATCGCAGTTCAAACAGCTGCCCGCGGCATACGTAGCGGGGCGCGCCGCCATGTAAATTGCTCGTTCTGGTTCTGGACCCGCGACGGAGAGACATTGCGAAAGGCCACCCCAACAAGGCCTCCGCTCGGTTCCCCTTTTTCTCCTTCCCGCTGGAACAGAAGTATGGACGCCAGTTGCATGTGCAGAATAGTTAAGTTCAGAATATTAAGCCTGCCGCCTACCTGCAGAGAGTTTCTGTTTCGTGTCCGAGAAGCGCGAGAGTAATAAGGCCGACTCTTGCCACGCGCATCAAGTGCACCATCGCCGCTACGCGCAAGGCTCTGAATCGGTGTGCAGTGTTCTCGTCGTGCTGCGCCTACCTATGCGATTTCAGAGGCGACCCTATTATTTTATTGGTGGAAAGTCTGTGGCAAGGTTCAATGCAGGGTCCTTAAGTAGTTTTGTGCGTATTTGACACGTATATTTTGAGATACAGTGCTCTGAAAAAAAAACCTCGCGTTTAGCTAAGTTGGCGTGTGCGTGAAGTCTTGGAAGCACTTGACAAGCCTCGTCTGAAGTATTATTTTCGTAGATCAGCATACTGGGCGCACGTTTGATAGTTTCGTAGACGCATGTATTTCAAACACACTACAACACAGTTCAAGCGCAAGGTAGGCGGGGGCCTTAAGGGCTTCGCCTGGCTGGGGCATGAAATACGTTGCAGAGGTTTGGTAGAAAACACGTCATTAAAAAACGGCTGGATATTCTGCAGCGGTGTCTAAACACGAAAATGCATTTAAAAAACGTTTCGTGCCAAAAGACAAGTTTGAAGTTCTCATTTCACATTCAAGGATTTTTTCTGGGCGTAAAAATGGATAAAACGGGTGTTCTCAGAATCAGTTTTAGCTGTCAAACTTTATATTTAGCATCTTGAAAGTTGCCTTTAGACACGCATCATACATTAATCTTTATTAGCGTTCCATGAAATTCAGGGTCACCACTCAAAGTCACGTTCGGGCAACGCGCCGACGGAAAGATTGCACGCTAGTTGGACGCCTTGAGGCGTAGAGGCGATGAGGCATGTGGTAAGTGAGTAAGAGTCAACCTTAGAGCTCACGCGTTTCGAAGCCTCGAATACTCAAAGTAGCTGCAAGGAGGCGGAACCCCTAACGTCACCAAAATTTAAATATCGACATAATATATTTTTTTTTTTGAAATAAATTGTTATAGGAAGAGACGTGCGAAATTTACGTTGTTATTCGGGGCAGAATTAACTAAAAAAAACGCGTTGTTTTTATATACTGCACTAGTTTTATGTGCCCTGGAGGAATCTCAGTTATTGAGAACCTGCTATGATTGAGAACCTGGTATGATTGAATCACGTGGGATAAGGTTAATAGAGTAAATGGGTACTCTCGGCGAATGACGCCAATAAACAAACGACACCGAATCTAATATACACAGCGTTGTGAAGTATATCGTGCTGCAAGGTATTAACGCGAATTTACAAGTCTCTAATTACTGGGGTTTCTGCAAATTAAAATCTCGCTGCAACAAAATGTCGGCACTGACCAGCAACTAGTCGGAACGGTGTAGGCCAATCAACGCTTGGTAACTTACTTGCCAGCCGGCAGACACAAGGCTCGTTCCAGAGTCAACCAGTCAGCGAGTGGGTACGCCAGGCCACATGAAAGGAACGGCCCTGCCATTTCACTTCTGTATATAGTATAATTTGTATGTTCGCGGTTTCCTCGCACTTTTTGAATCAAACCTAAAAAAAAAACTCACCCCATGTATGGCGTGTTCGGTTGTTTCCTATATACGTCACGTGTCACAAGCGTTTTACACGTCTGTTAACATAAAAACACCACACTTTTGGTTAAATTGTACTTTTAATTTGTTACATCCATGAATTACGAGTATATTTCATTTACAATTAATATGAATTAAAACAGGGAGAAAAAAAGGTATGTTGGTAATGCCTAGTAAGAAATAGTTCTTATGCGAAATATTATTAAACTGAGTGCGCTATCCCTTTGGTGTAATTATCTAGACTCAGTCAAGCTTTGGTTGCATGCGGCGAAGGAATATCCTCAAAGTATAACTTCAGCAGGGGTTTCAGAAAAGTCGGAAGTAACCGTGAATGGACGAAACTAGGCAATTCTGTAGACACGAATGAAATGTTTCCGTTTTGTTGATTCCTCGGAACGCGCATCCCACGAGTCTCTACGAATGGGTAGATGGGGGGGGGAAGCTTATCTCGCAGACAGAGTATGCGTCGCCACGACGTGGTGGTGGGGCAGTCCGCCACCGCGCCGGGCGGAACTGTCCAAGGAGGCGACGCCGTGCGCAAGGTCGCTGGCCGAGCGAGCAGCAGGCGGGGGCCGATGATCACAGCCCCGCGACTTATGCGGGTCCCCCGCGCGGGGCATCATCCACGCCAGTTCCGGGGCACACCGGGGAGGGGCCGTGACCCCCCTTGCAGAGAGGAAGGTCGCAAGTCGCTGAGGTGTCGGCCAGAGTCATGCCCTAGTGTCGGAGAAAGGCGACCAACACGGCCCCCGCAAAGGTCAGGCGACGCGCAGAGACAACTGTAAAATACGCATTTGCTTGTCAAAATATTTTTATTTATTTACTTTATTCGGCATTTTGAGTGTCCAAACAAGCGACTAGGCCTTGATAGAGGAATATTACAGACTGAGGAAACGGAGAAGGAATCGGCCAGGGTCTATTTTAATGCTCCATCCCATCATTTGCCTGTAGTGATTCCGGAAAATATTGGAAAATCTAAATCAGGATGACCGGACCGAGAATAGAACCCGGGTCCTCCCAAATGCGAGTCCATGGTTTTACAACTGTACTACCTCTCTCGATATGTATGGTGTTATGGTGCGACTTTGCTGCCATACAGCAGACAATCACATACATTCATTTTAGAGAAGCAAAACTCCCACTGGAACAGTAAAAGTATAAAAATAGCTTCACGCAGACGACAACCAATAACGGAATAAATTGAAATTAAACAAGTAACCAACTTTTCCAACAATAAACAAACTGTCTCTAGTGATGCATCAAATCAGTCTTCTCCCCGACCATGCTACCTTCTGGTTTTACACGCTACTTATTCAAACAATATAAATTTAAGCCGGGCGTTCGTCATGCTACTGGAATCGTCGCTACTAGAAAAAAATACCTGTTCGTGTGGCTTGGGCCGACAGATAGCACCTAGGTCAGACCACTGACCGGGGTGGAAACTTAAAATAGGAGCACGGGTCTATCGGTTGGCTCTGCCATATGTTCTGTTTGGTGACCGAACCAATTAGGCTGGACTCGTGCTGTGGACTCTGAAACTGCGCATGCTAGAAAAGATGTTTAGGGAAAACCTTCTCCGAGTGATGAGTCGACGCCGTGAGCAGCGGCACAGCTCCTGTACAGAAATTATGGGAGAGGACAGCACTCCGGCCAGACTACGGATATATCTGAGAGCTGAAGGTCACAGTACGATGTACGGGACACTGAGGGCGCACGACTGCATCTGACTGGGCCTTCGATGTCTGGCCGGCTAGCTTGTTATCGAGATGTGCACTGCTTTGATCGGGCGTACCTCAGTCCTTTACCCACGGGGGTCGTGCTGGTTATAACCTAAGCTGGAACATTCAACTAGTTCTGGCAAACACTCCCACCACATCCCGCTCTTACCAGCTTTCCGAACACCCCTTACGACAATCACGGCAGCTGAACTGAATCGTAATACTGTAAAACTTGTGTAACCATGTAAGGGTGTTTTACGCGGCGTCCAACAAACTTCGCAATTTTTTAACTCAAAGCCAAAAATCGGTGCTGTTGAAATTCTCAACTCCGTTAACGAGGTACTGAGGTGTTACCTTCGTAACACAAGGTTCCGGTCTCAAATCCCGGGTAACCACTGGATGTACACGTGTTCTAGCTGCTTTATCCTTTTATGACTGGATTATCAAATTTGTTGACTCGGCTACGTTCTTTGCAGACCAATCACATGCGTTTTATTTTACAGTATAACGACCCTAATTGGATACACTAAACGGGATTGTTATACATGCATGAGAGTCAATAACTAAATAAAATTGTCAAGCATATGTACAGCACGTTGAATTTTAACAAACTTTTACCGCGATAATTTACCGTCTCTAAGCATGGATATTGAATTAAAAATTGTGGGCATACATCAATATAGAGATGTGCTGTTACAGAAACCTCAGAATGACGTACATCGGAAACTAAACAAAAAAACCGCTGCATGTTGTCTCCTAACAACTGCTACTCTCGGCTTGTTTTCGGTGTGTTTTGATGTCATATTTTGGATTTACTGTGACATCTTATCCCTGCAACGACATAGGTTCACAATAACAATTTTTCATGCACCCCTTGCAAGAAGCAACAATAATTAAAAAAAAACAGCATGAATGTTTTACAGATACGTCTTTGCGCAAGCTTACAAACACTTCGCCCCATGGAGTTCAGACAAAATAATATATGCATGTGTTGGAAATGCTCGCTAAATTGTTCAGATATGTGCACTTTATGAATGGCGTGGCTTAGGAGTCCGCCAGTGGAGAGGTCATTTCCGCAATAAGCAGCGTCTCTAAACAGTCGTCGCTGACACGCCCGGCAAGCACAGTGCTGCAACCCGCACGACTGCTAACAGAGTGCACGTACTCGAGCTTTCACATGCCTAATTTAGTGATCCCGAAAACTCCCCGACACACTGTACACACATAAAACTGGCATGTTACCAAGAACCAGGCCATAATCCGAGTCTCGCTTGCCAGGTATGCTTCCCCTCCGTACAAGCAGGTCGTCTTTTCCTATAAGTCTGTTACCATACGTTTGAATCTTGCGTAGCTTTAAATGGTTTATGAAAAGGGTTGTGTCACTATGCAAGTCATCGTTCCGATGTCACAAGGGATTTAGGAGAGGGTCAATAAATCGCATTGATGTATATTTATTTTCGTATTTCGCTACTTCCAGCTTATGTGACAGTGAGATGTCACAAGAAAACAAAATCCCCCTAAAAACAAATATGCCAGGTCGTGTAAACTCATTTCCTTTTATCTAAAAAATTTTATTCCAAAAATCTTTTAAAGTGTTTTTCTCCTGCCTCGAAAATTTCACTTACAGATAAATATAACAATTAAGGAACTGCAACGAACAGTGGTGTGTGAAATGTTGCAAGGTAGGCTGGTGTTTGCTCAGTGCTGTACACACTCGACGTACGCAGCAGGAACCAGTAACCAGAGTGGAGTTGGGAGAAACCAAATGTACTGCGGCCACTCACGAGAGAGCGGCAAGGCACCCATTACACAAGCGCTGTGACGTCAAATGCACTACCACGTTTAAGTGGCCGATGTGTAAACTAGCAAACGATTAGGTATAGCACGGAGCAAAACACAGCTTACCTTGCAACAATTCATCACACGCCGCTGTCAACAAACCAATTTTTTGTCCGTAACGGTACTTCAATTTATATAACGCTCTGTTACATCGCGGGATCAATAAAAACGTGTTTGTTCTTCATGTTACCGGCAGCATGTTTGTATGAGATTGTGGAATATAATACCAGAAACGAACTCTACTACTCCCTCGCTTGAGAGACTTGCCACGCTGGATTTTTTTTTTTTCTGTTTTGTAAAGCGCATCTCGTTAAGGGCCTCCCTAGCACAAGATTTAAAGGCCTCAAGGTCACGTTCGGACGTAAGAAAGCATTGCGACAACGATGGGAAATAGCGCAAACACGTTTTGCGTGCGTTCTGTTTCCTAAACATTTGAAGCTGTTATTATAGGCTTTCAATACAGCAATCTGTTCAAAAAAAGATACAGCATTGTCGTTATAGTTTAAAATACTGTTTTAAGGAAGAATAAATATTGCAAACAGAAGGCTACTTCGAGCGATTTTCGCTTACTTTGACACTTTGCAACGACTACATATATGTTTCAATAACAAAATGTATAAATTGGAAACAAATTATGACATTCATTTCTGCCCTTCTAAAGGATTTACTTTGAAATATTTTATAGTTCTCAAACAATTAGAATAGACACAACTGCTTACAAGGAGATCCACATGACATAAAGGGAGGCAGCTTAAAGCCTCTTCCTAAGCGACGTCTCAGATGTAGGACACTCACTGAACGGGTTAAATAACTACACACACATTTTTCTTGCAAACTTTGGTCATATTACAGTTAGCACACGATTTAAGGTGCAAAATGTAAAAGTCATCACATTTCTGACAGAACTCAAAAGTTCTACGCGATAGTATTTCCACACAATTGAATCGCATGTTTTAACAGATCTTTATAATAAGGTTTTGAAGGATGCTAAGCACCTAGCGAAACTTCAATCGTCATGCTGTCGGTCCTTAACATGGCCGCTACAGCCACTTGATCAGGTCTATTAATTCGCAATTTATAAATGCCAACATGTAACACTTTTAACACACGTCGGAAGTCAAAACGGGTTCAACCGCAGCGAACACACTTAATGTTCGCCTTCCCCGTACAGGAACGGCCCAAGCAAGCTCAACACGTAGCAATTTTAACCATTTACTCTATTTGCTTTTTTAATTACACTAAAGAACAAAAATGAACAGAAATAGCCCTAACTATACAGAATTTAACTTATCTAAAAAAAAAAAATCTTGGATATATTATCTCTGAACTCCAATGGTACTGTATATATTTTTAGAAATAATCTTTGAAAAACACCCTATCTATGACGTGTTTGGTTGTTTCCTTAATACATCATATAACACAAGCGTTTTATAATTGTGTTGAAATAAAAGTACCTTATTTTTGGTTAAACTGGATGTTTACTTATCTTTTATCTATAAATTATAATATTTCATGTGTAATTAATAAGAATAAAACAGGGAGAAAATAGGTGGGTTGGTAATGCCTAGTAAGAAATAGTTCCTATGCAAAATGTTATTACACTGAGTGCGCACGAATGCGGTGCGTCGTCCCTCTGGTGTAATTTTCTAGACTGGTTAAGCTTTGTTTGCAGGAGGCGGAGGAATATCGTGGAAGTAGAACTTAAGCCGGCTTCAGAAAAGTTGGAAGTAACAGTGAATGAGCTATAGTACTGTCCACCTGAGATGACCTTGAGAACTCCCGCGAAGTAGCACCGCAGTCGCAGCCTATCCGTTCGCTGACTGTTTGGCTCTAACATGAGCCTTGCGCCTGACTGACTTCTGCGGAGTGTGCCCTATCATGGCTGGGCCACCGGCTGGCAACTAGGTTACCAGGCGCTGATTGGCGAACGGCGTTCCGCCATATTGCTAGCCAGTGACGCCAGTTTGCTGGCGTGCGAGACTGGATTTCGCGGAATCAATAGCTTTTTCACTTCCGTATTCTTTAGTGATGATGCGTGATGGGTAGAGACCTGAAGAATTCGCGAGTTCAATGACCCGCAGGCTAGACTATACAGTATTATGTACAAATATGCCGATATAAACTGCACGTTGGTTGTCTGCTGTCACAGTGGAAGGCTACAATTGGGACACCGTCCTCCAGGAGGTGCCAAACATCTTGTAGACCAATGACTAAAGTTATATAAGTGCACGTGTTTTGAATTCTAGCTTGTCCCGAAATGAATCCGCGAATTCTTCAGGTCTCTAGTGATGGGTGCTATAATAATGAATAGAGGCACGGAAGTTTCGCGGATTCACTTGACAACAAGCTAGACTCCACGATCCTTTGTGTACTCGAACCTAAGTTAGTTGTTCATTGGCTGACGCCCCAGTTTCATCGCAAACCAGGTAGAACGTTATTCAGGCCTAGTTTTCTTGCAAGGCAGATATTGGTTCAAATGCGTCCAGGGCGTGTCCTACAAACTGCGATACAATAGAGACAGAAAGTCAAATGTAAACGTGTTTGAAGTCTAGCTTGTCCTCAAATGAAATATCGAAATTTTCGGGTCTCTAATAATTAACCATTTGCTAACGAGAAGTGAAGAAAATTTCCCAATGAGTAGAGACCCGGAAACTTTGCAAGTTCATTAAAGGACAAGTTAAACTTTATCCGCATGTGCTATGAAGTTTCGCTTCTATTGAACCACAGTTTGTTAGACACGCTTTCGACCAATAACGAACCTGTAGGGAAAACAAGGACCGAATCCCGTGCTACCTGGTCAGTGGTTAAACTGGAGCAACAGCCAATGAACTACTGAGGCCCGAGTACACGAGGAGTCTAGTTTGTTGCCGAATGAATCCGCGAAATTTCCGGGTCCCTACCAATCAGATTACTCACGAGGACTGTCAAAGCAAAAATCACTGATGCTCTCTGTGTACAACAACAGTTATAAGTTTCCTTCATTTACAAAAATCGCCTCGATCGTGGACACGGCAATTAAACGGGTTAAGTAGGCTTTTTTTTTTTTTAATCGTACTTGTTTTATTATTTCTACCACGTGTAACCATTAGAAATATTGTGAGCCTATTTGCACATATTCATGCAAGTAAGTGACATTGTAAAATTGCTGCAAACAAAATTATATGACAGTTACTTCAGTTCTGTTCTAATGTGTACAAAACAGAAAGAAATTTACTTAATTTGTCAACAAAACACAACATTTTAAATGGGCTGTTTGAACATGGCACTATTTTCTCTGACTCCTTGCCGACATTTTTTTATACATTACACTCAATGTTTACGTTAACGTGTATGGAACCACAAGCAGTATTTTTTTTTTCAGGTGTCGATATCAAAACTGCCCAATAAACCATAAACCAGCTACAGTATAATACATTAGAGTTAGCCCATTTAAACAGAAAATCAAAATGCAACATATAAAACTGAAATTAAAATGAGTGGAAGTCCCTAAAATCATGCAATTACTAAATGTGAAGCATAATAACTAGAGGTAGTGAAATTTCGCCAATAAGATTTCAAGACAAGTTATACTTCGAAACACTCTATTTATCTGGATGTTGCCGAATGCTGAGTGGCCTGGTCAAATATGAAAACGCCTTCTCAAGCAGACAGCAACCAATGGCAGTAAAAAAACTGCTGTTGGGTGCTTATAGTACTGAAGTCTATCGTGTACTCATATTTTTTTCCGTGAAAAATCACTAGCTCTAATAATAACATATGTGGAGAAAAGTCGCTCATCAATGTTAAATGTGAACTATAATGACCATAACATTCTAACCAAGCATGTTTGCGTCGTATAAGCAAATCAGACACTGAACCGCAAAAAAAAAAAATTGGTGTGTGCTTTCATATATTTACAGTGAGCGCACGAAAGGGGGAAGGAGCACTTTCGTCACAAACACCGAGAGGGCCGCATAACTTCGATGCGACCCTGGTTGCATTACAGTAGCAAACCGAAACATTACTGTAAATGTCAGCCTAACAATAACCCCAGCTCTCTCTTCCGTCATTGATTCAACAGTGCATTATGTCTGGCGCCTTACTGCTTGCTCAATTCTCCCAGCGCGTTCTCAGTCCCCGTTGGTTTGCCATCTGACTCATTCTTCTTCAGGTTGTATATAACTGCAATTGCAGACACGACACCAGAGTGCCATACTATAGCCGTGATGCATGAGCCCTTTTTTACATGAGCAAATTCGACGTAAGACGTGTAGGGTTAAACTGAAACGCAGCCTATTCTCCTACCACATTTACAACTAAAACGCACTTTGGAGGGCCCATACAATCAGCGACTCATACTGGAACGATGGAATTTGAGAGCTTGCCAGATAAAATAAAGAGAATAGACTTTGCCAGAAACAATAATCAGCATGCCTAACAGTAAACTGAATGCCCCCGCGAAATACCGTCGGGGCAACTCATTTCAAGACACCAAACCCTTCCTTCCGAAGCCACCAATAGAAAGGGATGCAAAACAAAAATCAGGCGAGACATTCACGTTGATCAAAAAAGCAACAAACACTGCCAAGGCCTCTGCTGTACCCAACGCCGAAAAGGACGTCACAGCCCTTAGAGGACGGAGTGTGCAAAGTGCCCTACCAAGATGTTACATATTCAAAGGAAGTAACCCGCTCTTGTAAATACAAGGTATTATTCACCGTATCATACTCTATGTGCCTGCTAAAACATACACAAAACTGTGGCTACCAATTTTTTTGTTAAAGGAATCTGTTGTGCAGAGTAAGGTTTAGCAAGAATATTAGTTGTCACCTGCTGTGTTGAACTAAAACGACTGTTATTATCTAAACCCTTGCCAGCAAAGACGTAAGCACAGCATATGGGATATAGATTTAAGATTTCATATTATATGGTACTCTACGTGTGCAAGGGGTGGAGGGGGTGCGGTGTTTAGTTCGGAGCTCGAAGTGAGATGTATAATTCATAGATTTATCGCGAGAGAAGTTGACTTATTTTTTTAGGTTTCAATGTACCGGGTAAATGTGTTGAGGTTTATTTTTGTCACTGATTGTCTGGGCGTAGTGCTATTTTCCACATTTGACAGGGCTAATGAGAATTCTGGCACCCTGACGCTGTGCGTATGTGATTCGTCTATTACAAACCGTTCAGCTGTGTATTATCCAGACACAAACGTAGCAAGGCTGTGCAGCGTTTCAAAAACTACGATGACACGAAAGATTTTCGCGATACAAATAATACAGTGCTAGAATCTGTGCGAACTTTACCCGATTTCAGGAAACAACTTTACGAAGAAAATGTATTTACTCATGTTGGTTGTACTGCGTTTTTTTTTTTCGTCGTACGTCTCTGCGCAGATAGGCTAAAGGCGACGTCACCTCCTGATCAGAGTGACATCCGTGCCAGAGTTGGCAAACGGCCAGCGAAAACAATTAAAAATGTGTAACGCCTATCGTTTATAGTCTCATTACCAGGATAATATTGGTGAAGAGCTTCCTTCTCTTTAACACTAACAACTGCGCGCGCGACTTCGCTTGAATTCAGCAGCATGATTCGCAATTCCCCGTATTATTACAACGTCCACTTCCATTCAAGACGCTGGTCACGTGACGTGGCCTGACTTCAACTGACTGAGCCTAAACGCAGTTCGCCGTATTATTACGACGTTCGCTTTCTGCGAAGACGTTGGCAACGTAACCGCATCGACAGCACTCAAAATGCACACTGCTTAAATTAACACGATAGTCTGTACTGTATATTATGTTACGTAAGAAATAGTATTTGATTGGGACACTATCAACTCGGCCTTGTACTGACTGACAGCCGACCAGTCATCAATGTTGTACAGTACAGTGTAGTGGTACAGTAAGTTGTTTCTGGTGTTTTTGTTGACCAATAGAACGGTGGTAAGTGGGAATACAAAAAACCAGTGGTGGAAATAAGGCACATACTTCTAGTTTGTCTAGAAGATCTGTAATGCTGTACCGCGCTCAAAGTGTTGAATTTTAATAGCTATAGTATATTCGCGGTTTCTTCACGCTCTTTTGATCAAATATTTGAAAAATCACCCCATGCGTAACGTATTTGGTTGTTCCCTAAATATGTAGTACATCACAAGCGTTTTATACTTAAATTAACATAAAAGTATTTTGTTTTTAGTTAAATTGAACATTAAATTATATTTTATCTATAATTTATCATATTTCATGTAGAATTAATATGAATAGAAACAGTGAGAAAAAAGGTGTGTTGGTAATGCCTAGAAAGAAATAGTTCTTCTGAGAAATACTATTACACTGAGTGCGCACGAATGCGGGGCGTTGTCACTTTGGTGTAATTTTCTAGACTCGGTTAAGCTTTTTGCTTGAGTGAGGCGGAGGAATATCCCGAAAGTAAAACTTCAGCAGGGCTTCATAAAAGTTGGAGTTGAGAAATTTGGGCGGCTCTTAACAACGAGGTCTTAAGAACCGATGATGGTGAAATGAGGTGAGAATTGAGTGGCACCAGAATGCAAGGGCGGGGGAAACTGGAGATCCCTGAGAAAACCCGATGACTAGAGGCATCGTCCGGCATGATTCCCACTTGCGAAAATCCCGGGAGTGACCCGGCCGGGAATTAAACCCGGTTCACCTTGAAGGGAGACGAGCAGTCTAACCGCTCAGCCACCGCGGCCTCCATGAAAGTGGGAAGTAACATTGAATGGACTATAGTTGTTAAGTCCAATAATTGAAAGAAAAAA
>NQII01009015.1:3297-18877 GCA_002778355.1 Clitarchus hookeri | reverse complement strand
GGCGCAGTCATATGAGCCGCGAGCCGCGGCAACAGCCGGCGAGTAAAAAGGAGCGAACATATCGACCTCGAGCAACGCGATAAAAATAAGCGACTAGGAGTGTAGCCCCGGGGGGAGGGTCGAGGTGAAAGCGGCTCGGGGACAGTTGTAATCTACGGGCCATTATCTGCCGCGAATCTGCCCGGGGCGAAGGTCTCGCGGGCAGGTACGCCGGCGTGTGCATCCGCCTGTAGCCCGCGGGCGACGCTACTGGCTGGGGCTTGGCTCACTTGTAACGACATTTCCTAGTACCAAACCTTACTTGTGTTATTACTCTGAGTGCTGCCGACGTCACATTACCCTATAATTTCTCCTTATAGTTCAGCACCAAAATAGACGGCATACAAGTATGCGCTAGTTTCACGTGTTTCATTGAACTTTCGTGGAACGCCCTGCAGGACTTACAACCAATATAAAGTACCCAGAGCTCTGGTGGCCTCATTTCGTGTGGCCGGGTGGAACAAGAGAACGTGTTCTTGTGGCGGCAGTCAACGTTGAGTTGAGAGATTTGGACGGCTCTTGAGAGCCGACGAGGGTGAAATAGAATGAAGCAGCGCCGGAATGAAAGAGCGGAGAAACGGGAGATCCCCGAGAAAACCCGCCGAACAGTGGCATCGTCCGGCACGATTCACACTTGCGAAAATCCGGAGTGACCCGGCCGGGGATTGAACATGGCTCACCTTGGTGGCAGTCTAACCGCTCAGCCAGCGCGGCCCCTGCGAAATGGTAGGGTCTTAATATTACGTCGCGTGAATTTAACCGTGTTGTGTAGAGTTTGCCGTAAGATTACGGCATTAACACTTTCTTTGAAGATACGGACGAAGAAATGTTACTTCACATCAGTTTTCATAAGGATCTTTGTAACGTAATGATTAGGGTCGCCTGTTTTTTTCGCGAAAAGATTCCTCGACTAGTTGTCCTTCGAAACACGTTAGTTCAGAACCAGTATCGCGGTTGAATGGTTGTAACTCGCACGTGTCTTAGGTGATTGCCCGCGAATCACAGACTACAGTATCGGAGTAACCTAATTCTGTTTGACCAGTCAAGTAAGAAAACGTCTTCTCACGGAGACACGCCGCCAATAAGCAAAAACATTACTGCTGGTATGCCTATAGGGCATTGAAGTCTAACGTGTGCGAAAATATTTTCGCGAAAAACAGGTGGCCCTAGTAATGATACATCAGTTGTGCCACCTGCTTTTCGCTAAAATATTACGCAAGATTTCAAAATCCTATTTACTCGTAATGTTCCTTCGTTTATTGGTAACGTGTCTAAATGAGAAGAAATGCCCTGCCTGCCTGACTGGGGCAATCAGCATTAAGTTACGCCGTCGCTGAACGTCCGTGATTCGCGGGCAGACAAGTAAGAAGTGTGACAGTTAAAATCATCCAATCACGAAAGTGGATCTCAACTAAAGTGTTCTGGAATACAACCAGTCGTGGAGCCTTTTCAGCGAAAAAAAAAAGGGTGCGTTATACATCAGCAACTCTCCAAGTGCAAACTACACAAATTAACAGGATGGATTGCATATTATTCTACGTAGGAAAGAATATTCGAATGGGTCGCTTTCAACTCGGCATTATATTGGCAGGGAGCCGGCCGGTAATGAAAGCTGTACAGTATAGTATGCGTGCCCGGTGTTGAGTGAACCAATAGGAATTTTGTAAATGGGAATACAGCAAAACTGATGGTCATGCATTCGTAAATATAGGCGGCTCACTTCTAACTCGTCTTAATTATAAGCAAATCTGTACTGTACTCAGAGTGTTACTGTGATCCCGCCATACAATAGCTAAGTGTACAAAACTGAAATGACGTGGCTGTTCCTTTGACGTGGCCGTACACATTCGCTGATTGGCTGCACGAGCTTCTGGAATGAGCCTTGAAGCGCAGTACGGTGTTAATGACGTAATATCAATACCTGCACTTATTGTGGTACCCAGAAAATTTTTTAAAAAAAGTTAATGGTTACATTTATTTACTAATTACTGATATTTATTTGCGACATTGAAACTCCATGCGTCATTTGCAAGCACGAAAAGAACGGCCAAATCCGCTCACCGCTGACAACGTTCTGCACTGTGCATTTCTACCTGCGCGCGTGAGTTTGAAAACTGAATACGAGTCCTTGGTTGTGATTGATCAATAAATAAAAATGCGTAGATGCAAAAATTATTGCATGTGACTATTATACTCAACCCTTTTATGTCCATTGTAGACAATTGGCTACTTGTTGCACGGGAAGGATATATTTAATGGGTGCTCTAAACTGAGAGGTCCAGTGCCCCAAAACTCTTCCTTGTGGGTAACAGATTCGTAAACCGTGCCACTGTTCCACGTTGTCATGACATTTCAGTTGAAAATGTTTGATTACAGAAAATTTACTATTTAGTAGTTGTTCGATACGTTTGTATTTAATTTTCACTGCTTGAAAAAAGGCAGGAAATTATTGATGAAATATGAATATGTTCATGACTTTTTATTACTGGCAGATAGCCCACAATGAAAATTAAGCAAAAAAATATTAAACAACTCGTAAAATGTTAATTTTTTATCATCTTACATTGTCTGTAATTACTCTGAAGCCCAAAATCATGACACAAAAACGAAGAATTTCTGCAAAACAGGTGAAGTCGATCCTTAACAGCCCATTCACGGTTACTTCCAACTATTCTGAAGCCCTGATAAATTCTACTATCAGGATATTCATCCGCCTAATGCAAACAAAGATTAAACGAGTATTTGGATTTCCACCAGAGGGACTACGCACCGCATCCGTGCGCACTCATTGTAATAATATTTTGCATAAGAAGTATTTTTACTATGCATTACCAACACACTTATTTTTTTCCTGTTTTTATTCAGACTAAGTTACTTTTTATGTTAACACAAGTATAAAACGCTTTTGACACATTTCATATTTAGGAAACAACCAAGGACGTCATAGATGGGTGATTTTTCAAATGTTTGATTAAAAAAGTGTGAAGAAACTGCAAATAGACTATACGTAAAAATGCAATTAAAAATCGTTACAAACTGTACTGTTATACTAAGAAAATATACTGAAATATTTTATTTATAGTATCTTAATACTTTGTTTCTGAAATTGCGTACATAAAAACAAGTTTTATAAAAATATAAGTAAAACAAAACCGAACCGTTAACTTTAACGATGCATCTGGCAAGTGACGTTACGGAAAAATAAGAAACATGACTATGTTAATACGTACTACCCCAAAGTTTTTTTTATATGCATAAAACAAGAAGACACTGAAGTTAGCGAGGCTTATTTTAACATTGCAATTTTAATAGGAGTTAATTAGTGGAATTACTTTCCCTTCTTTGCCGCCTACTTATTTCCCGCAATTAAAAATGCAATTTGTTCGCAGAAATTTTTCTTGATAAAAGATATTTTTATAGCATCTTCCTCTAACTTCTACAACTTCCCGCTGCATTTTTTTTTTACATGACGTAGTTATTTGCAGATGGATCTCGGTAGTTCACACTTAAAGCGACAGAATTCTCACTGACCCAATCATATGGGAAAATAGTTTATACAGACGGCAGCCAACGATGGCAACAAACATCTAGACACGTACATACAACGTTGAAAATCAAGAAGCACTCCGGCACTTAGAGACGAGAAAAAAAGTACTCAGCCGATGGACTCTGCTACGAGAGATCCCTTGTTAAGTCTCTGATCTCTAATTTGCCAGTGGGACAGGTAGACTAGATACCGGCTGACAGCGAGTTCGACGACCTGCTATTATTACACGCAGCTATTACCACTGCGCCAGTCAGGGGGGGGGGAGCTGCGATCGAAAATACAGCTCTGGCATTCGTGAGAGCAGGTTCATACACGAGCTTCCGTGCGCCACCTTCTGCTGTTCCGGATACGGCAATGATTTTCACAAGAGGATTTCGTGACGTGAGCAGTCGTACTTCAAAACTCTGTGACTTAGTTGGCTATGATTTATTTCGGTGTACGCGGCAGTTGCGTGCACGCCAACGCGGACGCCATCTTTAGGAAACAAGAGCACTGTGTAGCACGGACAGATAGAGAAAATACTACAGAAGTGAAATATCTTATACCGCTAACTCCCGCCGCACGTGTCAGAAAAATGACGGCACTGGCCAGCAACATGTCAGACCGCCTTTCGTCAATCAACGCGCGGTAGCCAGCTGCCAACCCAGCCAATAGGAACGATAGGAAACTTTTCCGCAACACGCAGTAGTCAATCGGACACAAGGGCCCGTCGCAGAGTCTCGCACAGGCAATACGGGTACGCCTATACCCATGATCAAAGGAACCGCAGTCCCATTTCGGTTCTGTATGCTAATATATTCTGTGTAAATACGTAGCTTTCCACTAGCACAACAGCCAATAGTAAGAATCAATTGAACTCTTCTACGTAGGATACTGTAAACCATACTGCACTCAGATTGTTTAGCGAAAAATCACTGGCTCTATAAACGCTCTGTGGGCCGGAACTACAGAAGTAGCCCTATACGAATATGAGAGAGCTAAAGAATCCCCCGCCGTTAAAGATTCCGATTCTTTTACGGCTTCCTCGACACTTACACTCACAATTAAAACATTAGTACTTTTAATATGCACAATTGATGAAACCTGTGCAACAATATGGTTGGCTCACGGTGTCTGAGCACTTTAAAAGTCCTGTTTATTTTCTTCTTTCCGGCCATTGTGTATCCTTCTGCAGTCATGAGGAAAAACTTGCGTTCTCATGACTAGTATTCCTCCGCTTATTAAACAGCACACTATGAAATCGTTAAGGAACGTAAATATGTTTCTACGGCGCCTATTAAACACTCTGCTGTACATCAGACAACGTAAAGAAAACCAGTTTCATTCTAACGACCACCAATTCTGAGAACCATCGTACTTTTCGCAAGACGTTAAACAGGTATTTGCCAACATCACAGAACGTACTCTTGGTTCGTGTTTGCATTCCTGAGCAGGGTGTTGTTGTTTTTTTTTTTTTTGTTCAAAAGATTTTAGTTGTCTACCAACTGGCTACGGTATTGGTAATATGCATGGGAGCATAAGGACGGATAACTAGAGCAGGAGACGTCAGACGGAAAATATTAACGTTATTTATTAATTGTGTAAACGCAGCATTATCGCCCCTATCCAGAGAAATAAACTGGGTAGGTACGTTTTAGAAATTTTTAAAGTTACGTATTGCTGCAAAGCATTAACAGCAGCAACGTGACAAATTAGTTTATTTGCGGTAATGGCTATGTCAATACAAATATGCTATAATTGATCTGCTGGCTGGAGACAAACTACGCAGGTTCATACATTCACAGCTTACATAGGATTCGACTCCGAAGCATTTTGGTCTGAAGGTAACTATTTACCAGCCTCTACCGCAATATCGCAATGAAAGGACATGAGAATACCCATTACGGCAAAAATTAGAACCTGTATTAAACCTTTTAGAGCCAATTTACGGCTTCAGGTGTTCCAAATACAATTTTTTTTTTGTTGCGCGCTGTCATTAAGCTCAAACAAGAATTGTTTCGCTATCACAGCCAACGTGCTGTAAGCTTTCTGTTCGATTTTAGTCATAACATACAGCAGTAGTTTAAGGACCACTCAGCCACAGGGGAAATCATTGAGCAGTGAGATTTGCAGTCAACATATCAGTGCTGGTCAAATATAATCTCCCTTTGCATTATGTAAACAACTGTGTATGTACGCTGAATCTGGGTGGGTTAAAGTAGTGTTTTACTTTAGTGTGCAGTCGTGTCAACAGCCGTTTTTTATTTCGCTTTCCGAAGGGCAGGGTTATGATTCCACAAATCTCCCCCTGTTGTCGCTTAGTATAAAGTCCATTACATCCGCGGTTATTTCACACTTTTCTGAAGCCCTGCTTAATNCGGTTATTTCACACTTTTCTGAAGCCCTGCTTAATTTCTATTTTTAGGCTATTCCCCAACCTCATACAAACACAGCTTAACTAAGTCTAGAAAATTACAGCACATTGAAAGACACCATGATTATCATTCACAGCATTAAGTTATGTTTATCATGTGTGGTATAATTGTAAATGGTAACCTATCTTAAACTTACTGCATTCACTTATTTGTTGCGAATGATGTTAAGTACAATGGTGCATCTCTAGTGATGGTAAAGTTTATTAGCAATTGGGCAGTATTTTTTATGTAACACGTTCATTGAGTGTATATATAATATTTGGTTACCAATGCACAGAGATGTAAGGTCCCACGCTTGGTGTAAGTAAGATTGCATAATTTTTGTAGACTTTGTATCTCTAGCTGATAAAATAGAAGGATATTTGACTTTGAAATCATCTTATACTTTTGCACAACCCTTGTACACTGTTAGTTCTGTGTATGGCACCGAATGACCAAAAACTATGTATCGCCAAATAGGCCAAACTATCATCTTATGCCACCAGCTAAAGGGCGTTACAGATCTGCATTACTCTGCTTTTCGGTGCAATAGCTTCTAGTGTATTAGAGTTGTGAAGTTGTGGTATATCATGCATACTTCGTGGTTGTATAAATTGAGTGAGTCTGAGTTGGTTGCCTACCTCCAAGCAACTGGGGTGGCTATAGAAGAAGGTGATGGCCTTTACACTTTAAGGGGGTAGTATCCACTCCATCTTCGAATTTTCTTACAAATCTTCGTAATGAAAATGTATGACCAGAAATAAAAAATCAAAGCCAGACATGACATAGAGGACTACGCAACGAATTTTTGGAAATTTGTAGGGTTTCAATTATACCTGTATTTTCCCATGTGGGATTGAAATTTTTAAATAATTATGTAATGTTTGATTACGGTTACAGATGTGAAACTAATCATGTAAGAAAAATAAATGGGATTTCGAAATAACTGTTAAAATGTTCCCTACGCCTTGACAAGCTTGGTTTTTAAATATTGACTCCGAAAATTAAGTTATGGAGGAAAATACATAAATCCAAGATGGCAAGGATACTTCCCCCTTAAGGCAAACATTTTTAGTGGTCGTAAGGGGTGCAGAAAAGCAATGTCCCAGTTTATATATCAAAGTGCAGATATCTAAAGAATCAGTGAAATGGCATCAGGTGGGGCATCGGTTGGTCCCTATTAGGTAATTTGTTGTTTTTAAAACATTCCTCAGTTGGTTAATTTTGAACCAATTTCCCTTCTGGAGTTCTTAAAAACGGTCGATCACGTCAAACGTAGTCAAGTAATAAAATATGACATGGAACTTCTGCAAGGGTTTGTTCCCCATTGTCCGGATGTGGCCTAGGATGTTGTTTTGGAAGGGCTGGCTGGAACATGGTGAAATATGGCTGCAAATAAAATCTAAGTTGTGGAGGGCTTTGTGTCCAAAAAGGTCTATGCAAAATTTAGTGCAGAATCATATTTATAGATTCCAAAAAAAGGTGAGAAGTGTAATTAATTCGAGAACTTGTCGAATGTGCGCCGGCGTTGGCCATTACTCTCAACAAGGAAGAGCTCGTTGTTCCTTGAGAACATATCCCCCTCCGCTATACAACAGTGTATCTTCATATCTAACCTTGAATTGGTCCAGGAATTGAAGTCATGGGGTTTGAAAGTTGATAATTTAGAGTTTTCCTTGGACCTTTATATATATATATATATACATACACACACATACGTTGCTGAATGTTATCTGAGTATAAAGCTTGTTCTCCAATTGGCTGAACCAAAGGCCGTTTTGAAATTCTCTACTGACGTCCGTGATTCGTCTGCAAATAGGTAAGCTGTATTATATCATCCTGCTATAAGTCACGAATCAGTCGTATTTTGAAAGAAATATGTTGGCAGAAAATGTTTTAGCAATCTTCCAATGTCTTCAGGGATTGTGTACAACCCGAACACTCTGGTGTTCAAAAATGCGAGCTTGAGATAAGCACACTTCTGTATTTTTGTGACTAAAGAGTACGCTATCGTAATTTGTACACATGACCCTTGTTGTGTGAAGATCACACACCCATTTATAACAAACCGATAGCAAATTGGCAGAACTTCTGAGCAAGTACTAATGTAACATATTGTAATACTTCAATACTCTGCACATGCGCGTTAAAGATTGCGATAACATGTCAAGAATATACATAGACTTTTTACTGTCTGGAATGCGCCCCCGTGCATTCTTCTCGTATTCTCCAAAACTATGTACCATCGTTTTGGTCCTTTTGTAACTAGATGTTGCATTTTTGACGCAGCTCAACTAGAGTACCAAAATACCCCTAACGATTTCACCGTAGAACTCAACACTCAAGGCTAAATGTGAGCCAATGACAAACAGGGAGCAATAGTTCAAGAAAATTGTGTTCGATCTAGTACACCCACAAAAAAGAGTGTCACAAGAAGAGTAACCACTCAACAACCGATAGCTTACTGCCGAATGAATTCGCGAAATTTCCGAGTATCTAATCGTCACGCATTCCACCATCACTTATTTACCGTTGGGATCCTTTGTTTCCAAAGTCAAAATCTTGTTGCAGATATTTCCTTGCAGGACCGCGACAGGTGCGTGGCTCATCACAAACTTTTTGCAACGGTGAATTCAACCGTTTCAGTTAGTGAGTCTAAGATCGTGGATACAGGCCTATTGCACATCAATAATACTTACGGCCAGTGCGGTGCAAAGCAAGGATACGATGCTCGATGCTCTGAAAGTCGTGCTTGTGGGCAATATGTTTTCTGCACCCCTCGTTGATGATGGTCAATGGTGATAACACCAACCACTCAGCACGTTGTTCGCTGGTTGCAAGAAGCACGCTCGACGAAGTACAGCACACACTAAAGTCCAATATTACGTGCTTGCAGTACACTAGAGTTCATAGTGACAGAATGGTTAAGAGGGCCAAGGACTAAGACTACTGGGCTTTAAGTATGCCCTCATATAAAAGTATGAAGCAAATGCCTGATAATTCGTTAGTTTGGAATCTACATTTATTTTTGGTTTCCAAACGATTATTAAATCTGTCAATTTATTTGTACATTACAAACAATAAGAAATTCTTTATTAAATAGTGCAATTTTGGGGGGGAGGGGGAGATTTGGAATGTCTGGTTAGAGAAGCTACTCTCTTAGTTCTCACTACCCCTTATTTTCAAAATAGCTTACGGTTCTTCCAATGTCAGCTTGCAGCCGGAAAGTCATGAGTCCGTGTTTGTATGTTCGTATACACCATATAATGTAGATGAAATTGGTACACAGGGCAACGCAGTGCTAAATAAGTAAATAAAGAAATAACAGATCCTAGAAAACCAGTAAACTAAAAAAAAATCCCGACGTGTGCCACATTATAGCCAGCAAATCACTCCTCTTTCCCTTCCCTCTCAGTGCTACTCCGTTACGCCCCCGTAACTAGGTTAAACCTGCAGTCGCGTGCGACTGCTCATTTTCTACCGACCAAAAAGCAGGATGTTTTAACAGTAGGCGGAACCGTGGTGCTCTGTTCAAACAGGACGTGACATTCCCCCGCCCCCACCCACTGTCTCTCTCTCTCTCTCCCTCTCTCCCTCTCTAGTGCCCGCGCAACATTTGCTGCAAGATGAGGAAACCAAATATTTACATCATGTTGCACACGGCTTACTGGGAAACGTGTCAACCCGCACCACTCCCGCCGATAGTTGTTTTTTTTTTTTCCCCCGTGTAACGAGCCGAATCAGCAGTCAAGCCATTCGAGAATACACAAACACTCTCTCCACAAGCACTCCCAACACACACGCGAATGAGGCAAGCACGGGAACAGAGCGGGGTTCACAATGGTCCGCCGTTTCTGCTGCCAGAGAGAAGTGCTTGGCCTCAACTTGTGCGTACAAATGTTATGCACCGTAATTTTAGGTATCGCAAGCATCTAAAGAGACGCGTGTTGCACATTCTTGCTAGCGTGTTTTTCTAAACTTTTTTTAAAATAAACATAAATATCATGTAAATTATATTTTAACTCTTCCCGGACGAGACATTAAATTTTATAAATGATCTATATTTGACTTGAATAAGAGCGTGTTGCAGTCCCTGGAGCCAAATCTCTTATTTCCCATATATTATACGCTCCCTGCAGTATGTTCGTTTCCCTTTCTAAGATATCGATATTTGCCTGCTATGTGGACTAAACCCACAAGGTCACGGCCTCCACACGTAAGAGTGGAAGTTATGAAAGTACGAGATTCACACAACCAAGCCTAGAACAGAACATCGACACTGTCAACTTGGATTTTCTTATTGCAAATAACAATATCACAAGTCAAACACCTTTCAGATTATTGAAAGTTAAGAAAACTCGAGCTTGCCTGCACTTCGAAAATACCCACAGAATGTACATGTTAAAAAGTGACCCACTGTGTCATTATGGCTGGTGCTGGATAATTTTTATTCAGTATCGCTGGATGCTGGACTTGGTGATTTTACGCTGACTATATTCAGAACTGCACTGTGCATGCACATTTCACCTGAAATTCAAAGCAGAGCAAGCCATGACAACTTTGATGAGCATGTGCTCCTAATGTTGAGAATATGTGGTTTCAGCTAAATGCTACTTGCAGAAAATTGCTACCAAGTGATGAATAAGCGAAGTGCAGTGATAATCAGAGTCTCTGTCAGTACCATACAGGGGATATAGGGCAGAGTGCGCTTGCCAGTTGCGTTGTAACCAGTCGCTGTGTTCCAACACTGAGCGACTATTTTGCTACCAGACCTGCCAAATAATATGGTGCGTGACCGTTCAGATAACACATTATTGACATAAATACGTGTTTTAAAGTGTGTTACATACTTTTGATCGAGTTAACACACAACAAAAAACATATGTTTTACTAAGAAAAATTTTTTTTTTTTTGGGAAACAAGGATCTGCAGTGGAAACTGAGTGTAAACAAACCTTACGTTTATGCTTGAACACATGATTTTAATAGTGTAAATGACAGTTGAATTTGAGGATTTGTGTCACTATTTAGTACCACTTCCAGCGATTCCAGCTATACAATTTTTGTTGTTTCCCAGTTAAATGTCCCGCATATGGAACAGTTTTCACGGTTTCAATTTTGAAGTGCTGGGATTGTATTTTCGGGAGGATGCGATGGCGTGATTTCGAAATTGATGGTAAAATATCTTCCTATACCACCGATCAAACAAAAACATACGTTTGGATGACAATTGAAAGTGTCATTAGCTTTTAAATAAAAATTGCACTCAAGTAACAGGGTGATTAATCTCAGTTTTAGTGATAGTAAGGACAATATGAACATCACGCGACTGCGAACGACAATAAGTGTCACGGCATTCAGCCCTTGCAATAACTCGCGACTTTCGTGAATCACGGCAAGAAAGGTGAACCACCTAAAAAACATGCAGCGGCAAATAAAACAATTTGAGGCGGGCAAATAAATAGCTGCAGTGGCCATGTGCACACTGGGTTACCAAGCTAAGATTTGTACACGGCCGCAGATACTGACAATGCAGTTGTCAGCCGTAAACCTACCGAACAAACAGTCAACTGCTGAGGAACATATTGCTGATTCATCCTTACAAGACGAGGCCATGGACATTTCGTAGTCAAAGAAGCCATAACCTCTACATTTTATGGGCTTCCCAGATTACACAGACTATCCATCCATACATGCCTTTCCGCCCAACATAGCTCCAAGTCTAAAACGAGAAACTGCACGAACGGGTATGAGGAATACAGACGAAGCAATATCTGGGCAAAAAACAGTCTTCAAGAGTTTTCAAGAACATACAGACTAGGCTGCAGAACTTAGATCTTTTCCGCTTGACTAACCATCCTAGCCAATCAAAAGACGAATAAGAAAAAATAGTCACTGGCAAACAATTCGGACAGCACAAGGCAGGTACTTCTTCAGTTGTATACTGATCATCACTCTTGGCAATGGCAACTGCGGTGTCAGCTGAAACATCAGCGTTTTCAGCGACCTAAATACGACCGAAGCTCGAAAGACATTAAACCTAGGCCCAAACACTTCACTTCGTTAACAGTTTAACTAAATTGCACATTAAGGGCTAAGCGATATACACGTATAATCCAGAAATTCCTACTTTCTTCAAAATCTACTTTAAAAAAAAATTTAATTACTAAATAAGATGCAATAGCCTTCATACAGCGTACGTAATGAAAACAATGAATGCTTTTTTATGATGAAACAATATTTAATTTGATTCTGTACACTTGCCATTCGAGACCTCTTTAATCAAATGGATCATTGAACTAATTTAAATTGAATCTGATTATTATTGTAAAATGGTGATATCTAAACTGTAGTCAAGGGTTCTATTGAATAATCTCCATTTGTAGCTTATTTGATGAAGGTGCAAAGTTATTCGTCTTTGCGAATATGGCCATAAAATCCTTAGTATATACAAAGGATATATAAAGAATAGTATACTCTTTACTTTCTAAAGATGTTTATTTTTAACTGATTACGTATTATACCGTTACTGCGCGCTGGACGTCCTGAGTTTATCAAGTAGTTTATACTGTCGTGTTAAGACTTAAGAAACATTTTACAATATAAAGAAATCGTAATTAGTAATGTCTTCCATTTACAGACCCGCCTACCAAGACCATGTAATCACTAAGCAGCAATGAGTTTTAACTTTTTTTTGCAATATTTTGGTTTTTCAATTAGCAGACTGTGAGAAACGTTTCACGACATTTCTGTTTTTCTTCTCTAAAGAACTTCCTTAATTTTTACACGAAAAGGGTTAATATGAGTGTAGTGTACTTGTAACTGGTGCTTACAAACGCTGATGTTTTAATGATGTTCGGATAAGCAGGAAGGGAAAAGACATTATGTACGCTCTGACCTAAAGCTAAACTTAGGCTAAAACTGGAACGCACATTCATGGTTTACCTGCTATTCGAATATCATCCGATATAAACTCTCAGAAACTTCAGCCTCACCGGAGACAGGCGCAAAGAAGGAAACACTTTCTGATTCAATTTTGGTATAAAAAGTTGAATATAGAGTCCTTTGAGTACTTTATTAATATGACGATGTAACATGACAAGGTTACAGTAGTCCTACACTGAAAGAAAAACCGAAAATGTTGTGAAACATTTCTCGCAGTCTACTAATGGGAAGATCAAAATATCGCCAGAAAAGTTCAAACTGATTGCTGCTTAGTGATGAGATGGTCTAGGTACGCGGGTCTATAACTGGAAGACATTACTAAATACTATTTATTTCTATTGTAAAATGTTTTTTAAGTCGTAATGCGACGGCATGAAATATTTGATGTGCTTTACGGCCAGGAAAGCTCACAAGCATCAGAGCCATAAACATTATCGTTAGAAACCCTATAATTTTGGGTTATAACTCGGTACCAAGGTACAGGGCATACTAGTATGTGTTGATTTCTCGTGTGTCATTGAACCTCTACCATCCGACACGCTCTGCAGGACCCTGAACCAGAAGTCAACATTCAGCACTCCGGTAGCCACATTCAGAGTGGCCGGGTGGAACATCAAGTACTGCTCGTCGCGGCTGCAAATGAACAAGTGAACTCTGCTCGAACGAGTAGATGACTGTGGAGACTAGCTTGGTGCTCAAGTTCTACTCCCAGGCTATTCCTCCGCTTCATGCAAACTAAGTTTAACCAAGTCTAGAAAATTACACCGAAGGGAAAACGCACCTCATTCGTGCGCACTCAGTGTAATGATATTTTGCATAGTAACTATAATTTTTTACTAAGGATCGCCAACACAACTATTTTCCTCCTGTTTTTATCCATATTAATTTTAAATTAAATATTATAATTTATTGATAAAATGTAAGTAAAAGTTCATTCTAACAAAAAATAAGGTAATTTTATGTTAAGTGAAGTATTAAACGCTTGTGATATATGGAATATTGAGGGAACAACCAAACGCTTCATACCTGGGGTATTTATCAACGGTTTGATTTCAAAAAGTGTGAAAAAACTGCGAATAGACACTACATTTTAACTGCGGCAACTGTTTTAAACGTATATGTGACACTAGTTCCGTATGTTTACCTAAATATTTGGATTAAATGAGGGAAAGTTAGCATAGTTTTGTAACGACCAGGTAACTTTGCTCGTCATTCCGAAATTATAGTCACTATCGATAAATTTTTGGGACTGGAAAGGGGGTTAATTTTTTACTATGGAACCTTATTCACAAAACACGCAAAAAATGATGACTGATTTATACTTTTTCAGACGTTAGTATTTCATCCAAGAACTCAAACTGGGTTTCTTTACTTTACGTACCGACTTAAGACAGCCATTTAGGTGCACTGATGAAGTCACGATTAAGAAGTAAATTGTAGGAGGTCAAGGCCAAAACTAAATGAACACAGCTGAACGTTAAAACATATGCAATGAGGAGGCTGGTGACTACTGCCTGGCCAGTAAACAAAAAGAGACACAAAATGGCGAAAGAGAAAGTGGGCGATCTTAGGTTTGCGTGCAGCCGCGAAGACGTCGGAGAGGGGGGAGAAAAAAAATCCTTTATGACCGAAAATGGAAGCGGCTAATTAAACCAAGAAGGAGTTTGGTTTCTGGTGATACGGCGATCAGGCTTGGAGCGCGCGGTTAATTTCCATTCCTGTTCAGATCACGCTCCAGCAGTCGCTAATTACCAGCGTGTTCGCTCGGCCCGAGCATCTGGTAGAACCCTCACGCCTGCAACCTGAGCGTAGCAAAGGGATTAAAACAAGAGTCATGGCCCCACCCGCTCGCGACATTCATTGTGTTGTGAGACGCGGTGGCAGATGACGTTGTAGTGTCTGGGCTTGGTCGGAGATACTCTGATACAGTCGGTGCACGGTCAATTGGCNGTATGTTCTCACTTTGCCGCGTGTAAAAAATACCACTTACCTAATGCCTAACAAACGTCAATCGAGTGTCACTGAAAAATCTATTACAGAGGGAAGGTTGCCAACCTATGAAGTAACCAATTAAAACAAAACAGTATGTAACATATCCCTCATTTAATGCACCAAGATGTTTGTTTGTTCAAATATATGACTCATAATATGAAATATAAATGGTAACAGTTAATGTATGTAAACCGCCCAAATTGAGAAACGTGTTGCGTGATTTGAACCGACAGTCGCCTAGGATGGACCTCAAAAGTACAACTATAACATTTAAAGGAGGATACAATAATAACATGGTTAATTAAACAAAATTTCACAATTGTCTATTTTCCGTCTGTACAAAAATATGCCTTGATGCTAAGGCCTCACTTTGGCACATTGGGTGTGTACCCATAACCTATAGTCCATACAATGGATCATGTCTTCTTATTTTACCTGCGCACATAAAATACAGAACCAGTTTGCATCATATTCTTCGTGATTTTGTTCATGTTTTTGAAAAGTAAGCCTGTCTTCACTTTTTTCAACTGAGGCCTACGAATAATACAACCTTTTCCGGCCATCTTTGATATCGTAGGCTAGCTTTCGGACATCCTTGATTGTGAACCCGAAGAACCTCTTCTCAAACAAGAGAACGTGTACACGCATATATATCCCCCCCCCCC
>NQII01009014.1:32921-57889 GCA_002778355.1 Clitarchus hookeri | reverse complement strand
TGTGCTATGTTGTGTACCTTGCGTTTGTATATAGAGAGACGATACGCACATGCGCATTGAGTCATACCCCTACCATGTTCACTGTCGAATTTTGTTGCACTGTGTGCGCGCAACTTCCGTTCCACACTAAAAGTTAACCCTCAACACACCAAAAGAAGAATAACTTCAAAAATAAAAAATTTACATAATATTTAAATATCTGTATATAAAATGGAACGCAGTTCATTAAAAACAGGCTTGATATAATGTTTAAAAATTTTCTTAGACATAAATTATTTTAACTAAAATGATTGTTCTCAGGCAAACTATATAGGTAAGTGCACCAGCTATAATAGCCCTTCTGGGGATTCCAAAACTTTCTAACAGTTTTCTGACTGCTAATGTGCTGGTTCTTGCACGTTCACTGGCTTCTGAGGCTCCTGGCTTGGGTGTCTCGTAGACTCTCTCGTGACTGTAGTTCAGTCACATCCTCCTTGATCTCTGTCGGTGTTTGTATTAGCTGTCTTCTGTTTCACCGGATAATACACGAGTGTGTAATAAGTTGGTAGGACCTAGAGTAACATGTCAGTCCTCAAACTGTGAAATATCTTTCCAGATCCGGCACCCACACCTAAGCGCCGAATTTCCCGGGTTTCAGGTGTTTGACACCATGGCTTTGTTGTAGTTTTGCTTGCACTACCCCTTCATTAGACCATTCCCATGGGTTACAGGGTGGTTCTAATCAAGTAGGCATCGCTGGTAGTGTAGTCCACGTCTTCTTCTACACAACAATTATACTGGTGATAATCCTGATTCTAGTGGTATGGCCTAATATGCAAGCAGTCCAAGATTCGGATCTCCAGTTTTAGATAAGATTTTCTTTACAACCGCTACTTCACTTTCCACTGCGCAGTTAGAATGGGCAAACTTTAGACTACATGTGAGATGGTCGTGTCCATATTTTTTTGAGAATTCGTGGACCTCGTAAGAAGTAAACCGAGTTCCTCCATCACAACACACAGTCTCTGGTATGCCATACCTAGCACATATGTTCTCCAACCATGTAATAACCACTACAGATGTCTAACGGTTTATGCGTACCACTTGTAATAATCCTGCACTACCAAGTATTAGCCACTCACAATTCCATTCCGTCCACTCCCACCAAGGACCACGTCGCTCTGGCAGTGGTGAGGGTAGCAGGGATTCTGCTCACTGCTGCTGTTGTTGCAAACACTGTGTACAGTTGTCCATCAGTGCAGTGATGTCCTGCGTGATTCTGGGCCACCAGACGGGACTTCACAATGCCCATGTGGACCTGATGTATTTTGTGTGGCATCTCAGAACGTAAAACCTCAGGTATGAATATCATGTTAATGCTATTTAATATATATAACCAACCTAATCATTCCCGTTTATATTTACCGGAAGGGAAATTATAAATATAACCAATCATGTAACAAAAAATTAGGGCAATTTTGAAGGTTATGTCTGCGCCTATCTTTATTGTTCTTAAAAAGTATAATTACCCTATTTTGTAAAGGTTGGACTAGAACAACACATTCTCAATCTTAATTTTTTCTCTCTATTTTCCTGGAGAGCTCTTGTTGACAAGGAAGGGAATTTTGATCACCACCTTCTTTTGTGTGCCATCTTGTTGCACTGCGGATGAACGCTTTCTAGTGTTTCTGACCTTGTCGTGAGATGGCATTACAGTACAAGCAGGTGCAGCTATAAAAGCGAAGAGAAGTTCCTTAAAACAGCACTTACCATGGGTTCGTCCAACTCCTCCTTGATCCTTGGGAATGTTATGTCGCACGGCTCCTGCTTCATTGCAACTTCAGTCATTGTCTGGAACAATAACCACACTGAGTGAAGACAGGAACACAGTACCTACACACAGCCGAGCCCAGCTGACACACTGCACTGATACAACAAACACATGTAGACCATACTGACGATGAAGCGTGTTCTTACAGCTACTGGACACATCCTATATTCCTGGCTAGTGTTGGACCAATGACAGCTGAGCGTGTTCCTGATTGGTTGGTCTGTATCATGTGCAGGTCACATGACCTGTGTGTGATGCTGAAATCCACTGTAGGCAATCTCCACAGTTGTACGAGTGGCACGACAGAACACAGCCAGTGATGAAGTTCTATCAATAATTATACACTTTATTAATACATTCCTTTTCACTTAACGATACACAAGTCAGTTGAGAAGTGGGTACCACAGTTCCTAATACAGCCATGGCTATTTGTGAAACACATGTCGATGCCTGGTCTTGGGCGAGATGCTCACTGCTAACACAAGAATGGCTGAGAGTGTGAGTGAATTGTTTTGGTGTGCAAACTCCTAGCTTCACATTAACGCAGCCTCCTTTTCTCACTGCTCTTGCCATCTTACAATGAGTTACTGCTCAGATTCATAAACTGGAGTCTTAATATTAGATGTATTTGCACTGTAGGGTTGTGTAAACCCGAACACACACTTCTTCTACGAGAGACTATTATTTAAACTACTCCTCTCCTCTATATTAGTTTACCTTCCCCATCTTCACGTATCTACATATGTTTATGTAAGTTTGTTTGGGTAACTGGCAACTATGACATTCGTCAGTAACATACACAGCTATGTCTATCTTTACATTAATAAGCATCAGAACGTTCTCTCTGCTTAAAGACAACGGTAATAGTATTAAATATTCAAGCATTTCAATAACTAGCGCTGTTAACAAACAATATTAACTTCCTGCTCGTAGCTGGACTGTCTTCTGCGAGGTAAACACTGATGGCAGAACACAGACACATTCCAGACTGCACTACACACTTACAAACTGCCATATCTACGCAAATTACGCTCAACTAGAGGCTCTTATTGGAGCAACGGTCGGAAAACAGTTTTCCCACCTCACTCAGTACTTTAGAATACACGAGTTTCCGCAGAATGCCAACAAGTTTAACTAAGCATGATGGTCGAGGACCAACACCAGCTTATAAACCTTTCTTAATAATTTTATTTGAATCTACAATTTCCACCAATTACATGGTAAAAGCAAGTTGATCACTTGCTGGACCCTATATTACTTCTGAAATGCAGTGAAACTGGAATTTTTCAGTTTAGAAAAAAATTCCCCTTTTAATATGTTTTAAGTGTTATCTCTCAATCACCAGATGAGAGCTGATATGGAAGGAAAACATTTGAAAATCAATTGCACTGGAACTACTTTCTTGTATCCAGCTATTGAAAACACATGCTCACAAAGCATAGAAATAGACGAGGTACGTAAAAACTTGCGGCCCTCACTCATATCTGAGTTGCCCCAACTATTATAGGGAAACAACTGGAAATACAACCTGCATTCAGTGTGTTTATGTATTAAATGTGAAAATGGCATGTGGCATAGCTATTTTGTCATGTGTGTATAACAAGAAATAGGCAGTCAGTCTGATGGAATTTTTATAATTATATTTGTGAACAGTTTTCTTTCCTTTAAAGTTGAACAAATCCAAACCAATACCTCAGTTCACAAACAAACATTTAAAAAGTATAATGAGAGTTGTGTCATGCCAAGATATTTCTCCAGATATCAGGGCCCTGTTCCACAAGTTACAAATTGTAGCCATGGCTTCCTGCGCTATTTCTACAACAAATGACTTATCCCAATAAAGCCTTGTGTTACAATATTTGCACACCGGTTGAATTTCAGAACTAACAAAATCCATTGCTAGAAGATGGAAGAGGTCCACTTGTACTGTTGGTGTTACGTGGTGACTGCAAAATCTGTCTTTCTGAAGTGGCCGGTAATTATTCAGAATACTGGCTTTTCTGAAGGAAACATTGTAGACCCACAAAAGTAACATAAATGGGTTCTGCACAGCTAACCTTTTTAATATTGAGGAGGGCATAATGGTAAAATAAGTAGAATGTACTAAATAAAATAGATAAAAGTACGAGCAGTTCGGCCGCTTTGTTTACATAGGACGCCATATTGAATAGCCACGTAATGCTATCTGCGCAGGCGCGAACAGCGTTTAGTTGCCTGGTGTATGGAATAGTGTGTGGATCGTGGTGAGTATAGTATTGTGTGCGCGTGGTNGTTTAGTTGCCTGGTGTATGGAATAGTGTGTGGATCGTGGTGAGTATAGTATTGTGTGCGCGTGGTTTGTGACGTCCGAACTCGTCCGTGTGAAGGCTTGTGATTGAAGAATGGTGAGAAATGACTGAAGATACGAGTGCTTCTGTGCATTTGCCAGTCCATAAAATTAACGTTGTTTTGGCCACTACTGGTTGGGTTTCTAGTACATCACAATGGTAGTTAAATTGGCCCAGGACAGTCAAATTATACCAACCGCGTACCTAGGTGAGTTAATTCATATACGTCCAGTATGCTTAACCGTTACTTGAAAACCCAAAAAGGAAATTATTAAGTTTGGGTGCTTTTCTGTAAAAAAAAAAAAAAAACCAAAAAGTGGTATATTTCCAATATACTATTCACGTAGAACACAAATATTCTAGGGGCGTAGCTTTAAAATAAGTACTAAATATTAAAAAAAATTGAACCAAGTTGCAAAATGATTGTTGAGCCAGTTTGTTTACGTTTTTGAATGAAACGTTCTAGACCAACAAAAGTAGCATTAATGGGTTCTGCACAACTTGCCTTGTTCATATTCAAGAAGGCGTAATGTTAAAATAGGTAGAACGTATTTAAAGAAATCGCGAAATTTGTTTGTCTACGTCTATTAACGTCTACCGCCATTAATAATGGCTGCGCATTGCAAATTTCATGCTATCTAGCGGCCACGGAAATCATCAATGGCATTTTAACGGATAATTTTTAACCTGGTCAGTCGCCTTCGCGCCTTTGCCGGCATGTTTCATGTCGCTTTAATCCGGCGGATTTAAAACGGAGAAAGCAAGAAAGAGTGCTTTTGTGCGTTATATTAGCCTATTAACGAGTGGTTCTGTGTATATATTCGGCTGTAAACGAGTGTTTCAGTGCGTTATATGTGTGTATGTGGCGCTTTGTAGAAGATTGTGATTTCATTGTGTGAGGTGAGTTTGAATTGGCCGTTGACAGAGGTATTGTACCACCCGCCTACATTGGTGAGTACATTGATATAATTTTGGTGTGTTTTACGGCTCCTTTAAAACCCTAAAATCTTAAATTCGTAGTTTAGTGTAAAACCCAAAAATCCTAGGTTAGTGTAAAACCCTGCAATTCTAGGTTAGTTTAAAAATGTACAATAGTACAATTCTTAACTAAGAGAGGATTGTAGAATTGTTAACTAACAGGTAGCTTAACGTGCAAATGTAGTTATATTACGTAATTCAAACAAGGTCTTTCCGGACGATTTTACGCCACTAATTCACATTCTTTCTAAACTAACCTCGGATTATTGGTAGGTAACGCAGAACACGGCTATAGTAGCATCATTAACGTATGACTAATTGTATAATATGTGCACACCTAACCTAATAGAACCTAACCCCACGATGGGTGAATCACTATTTTACATTTTAAAACTAACCTAGGACTAGCGATTTTAACTAACCTAGGATTGCAGTTATTAAAAATAACATAGGATTACAGGGTTCCCATCTAGTCTGTGATTGTAGGGTGTTGATCGGAGATTTTATTAATATTGTATAATCTTATATTACTGTACAACCTTACAATCCTAGGTTAGTTTAGAGCCGTACAATCCTAGGTTAGTTTAAAAACGTAAAATAGTGATTCACCCATCGTGGAGTTAGGTTCTGTTAGGTTAGGTGGGTACATGTTAGGAAATTCGTCGTACGTTAATGCCCCTAGTATATTCGTGTTGAACGTGATTATTAGAGTCTAAATATACCACTTTCTGGAGTTTTTTTTTTCTTTTTTTCAGAAAAGCCCCTAAACTTAATAATTACCAAAATATAAAATAGTGATTCAATCATCGTGGGGTTAGGTAAAGTTAGGTTAGGTGGGCACATATGACGAAATTGGGTGGTTGAATGTTAAATTGAGGTGTTTTTGTATTTTATGTGGGGGTTTTTTTTTAATGATTTTACACCACTATTTCCCTGATCTTCATAGCCCTCCCCACTATCGTAATTGTTCTGTGTAATTGGTAGAGTTAAAATATACGGTGATTTTTTCTTTTATTTACAGAAAAGCCGCTACTCTGAATAATTACCAAGTTTTTATTTTAATGAAAAGCATATATTCTGGATAATTATCGTATATTATTGTTACACACAGTGATTCATATTGGAATACACATTATGGGCTAAAAATATGGAATCAAGGTTTTACCATTTTCTTCTTATTGACAGATAAAATTTACATATTATACTTAAAATAATAATTTTTCATGTGGTTACCTGCAGTTGAGAAAATTATTAGGAGCGGATTAAATTCTCTGTAGCTGTCCCTAACGACATAGGTGGTCGTCGACTCACTGTAAATATCAAACATTATATAAAAAACATTGCGCTGGCCTTTAGCGAAATGTACAGCCATAGAGGGAAATCTGTTCCTGAGCCACATTTACAGAAAGATTTACATTACCGAACTAATGATCGCAGATCAACCTGGATTCATATCGTAGAAGGACAGTTGTTTATAGACAAAAGATGAGGTAGTCTGATGTCGCTGGCTGCGCACAACCAATCTCCGTGTTCCAATCGTAGAGCGAAAAAATTTCACCCTGTAGTCTCAACATTGAACTGCTTTCTGCCAACATGTCTAGCGGAAATGGCATGGTTTGGATTTTAGGTTGTTTTAGGTTTAAAACTGATTTGTAGACAAATGTGTTGAGATATATGCATACTTCCTCTAACCAATTTGTAATGCAGTTTGATTAATTTCAATTTGGTAGAAGTATTTTATTTATATAATAGTGCTTGTCATTAAGAAAATAAATTATATATGAAAAAAACTTGTTCATCACTGTTGATTATACGCGCATGTCGAGTAAAATGTCATTATTAAGGAAGGCCTGGGCAGGGTTGCCTAGCTACCTTTAACCCAGACCCAACTAATGATTACTGCCTGGGAAGACAAGACCCTCACAGGTGTGTACTTACCCGGCACCCGGGGGGCCAAGAGGTTATGTTGGAGAAATTTGTGCCAAAGGAACGTTTATGGTCTGGGGGAGATCCACCTTATTATTGACAGAAGATTTTAAAATTGAAGGGGAAATGTAGAAAATTACATGCCAAGAGGAGGAATGAAGGGATGTCTAGATGTAAGGAATTGACAAAGAAAATTTGAAGGGAGCTTGAAAGGAAGATCAAACAGGTGAAGAATATATTCTTAGGGAAGATGGCGGAAGAAGGAAATGAAAAGAATTGTTTATGTTAGTTAAGAAGGTAATGAGAGGAGTAGAAGGGATACCTCTGCTAAAAGGTAGCGATGGTAGGACTTTGTCAAATGACGAAGAAAAATCGGAAGTGCTGCAAGGCCAGTATTTGTCTGTGTTATAGGCAAAAGAGGACTGGAATAGGTAGGCTAAAGGGAAGAAGGGGATGTTTAGAAAGTTTAAGATGAGGGAATGGGAGATAGCAATTGTAATCAGGGGCTTGAAGAGCAGTAAGGTAGTGCGACCAGACATGATAGGTAATGCAGCACTTACGTTTGGTGGAAGAAAGTTAGTTAAATATTTGGATGTGTTGTTTAGCAAGTCTATAGGAGAGGGTAAATTGCCACATGGTTGGAAGGATGCATTGGTGGTCCCAATACACAAGTAATTGGTTGAAGGAGTCACAGCATGGTTTCAGAAAAGGACACTCATGTGAGATGCAGCTGGTGCAGGCAGTTGATGAGGGGAAGCTGGTTGATGCCTGCTTCATTGATTTTGAGAAGGCATTTGATGAGGTGCCCCATGGGACTTTGATGAAGAAAGTGGATGAGCTGATACTGGACAAGTGGGTAGTGGAATTGATTGGGGACTTCCTCAGAGTGCGAAGAAAGAGGGTGAAAGTGTGGGAGGCCATATCGGAGAAAGGAGAGGTTACATCAAAGGTGCCCCTGAGAATCATGCTGGGCCCTTTTTTGTTTACTGTCATGGTAAATGGCATGGGTTCTGCGATTAGGGGAAAAAATATGGTTGTTTGTTGATGATTGTGTATTGTATGCGGAGATGGGAGGGGGTGAAAACTTAGAGGCAGACATTGACAGGATATTGTTGTGGACCATGGAGAATAAAATGAAGATGAATGTAAGAAACATTAAGGTAGTGAGGTTTACAAATAAGAAGGTGATAAGCAGGGACATGAACGGATGGGAGGAGCAAGTGATAGAAGAAGCAGCAGAATATATGTATCTAGGGATTGTATTGCAGGGAGATCTCGGATGGAAAATACAGTTAGAGAGTGTTGTTGCAAAGGGAAGAAGGGCTTTGGGTATGTTTGGAAAGGTTCTGAATGGAGTCAGCAGTGAGGTGAAGGAGAAAGCATATGTAGCAATGGTACAGCTTATGTTAGAATATGCGGCAGCAGAATGGGACCCGTACATGATGGTGAAGGTGCGAGAGCTAGTGAAGGTGCAAAGAAGTCCAGCAAGATGGTGGAATGTTAGGTGGAGAAGACGGGGGCAGGATGGTGTGGACGAAGGGGACTATAGTCCATCAGTGATGATAAAATAAATGGGGTGGAGCTTGTTGAAGGTCAGGAGGAAAGTTGAAAGGCTGGTCAGGATGTATAAGGTGGATGAATGTGGAGGGAGGGTGGCGAAGGTTATGCTGCCTGATAAGTAAGGGGGTGTTTAGAAGGAGAGAAAACAACAGTGAGAATCTTCGGAGGGTGGGGAGGAGAATGGAGCGTGTTAGGCAGTGTATGCTTGTGAGGGAGTGGAATGTGTTGCTGGCGGAATTTGTATCTGTGAGGGGGGTTGTAAAGTTCAGGAGGTGCCTGGAAGTGGAGTTTGATCGGGTAAGGGAGAGATGAGAGAGCTCCTCACCGGATGTTAGTCCAATTGTTGGTTATTATTATTATTTGTAACTAGTCCTAAATGATAAACTGCAGAGATGTCCATGTGATGTTGGCAGTTGTGTTGATCTAATANGCTGGCAGTTGTGTTGATCTAATGTAGGTCAGTAGGTACATCTGCAGAAGAGGAATAAGTGGTCTACTTCATATTTTGTCTATGCTCTACTATTTGGCTCTCTTTACAACCTTCTCCGATGATGGCCCCAATAGACGGTTGTTGGTGATGGTTGTTTTTGGTTGGTGTAAATTATTTTTAGTTTGTGCCAACAGATAGCAGTAAATTCTAAATGAAATGTGAACCAATAGGCTACATGCAAATTTCGCATATATAGTTGAAAATGATACAAACACATTTGTATATGCGTATGAAAATTAAAATGTGCAATTTGTTGCATAAAAATCTGTTTTGACAAAATTATTTCAGTAATAAATTAGTAACTTTCACGGCCACTGTCATGTGAAAGCAGAACGCTCTCTCATTGGATTGACGTCACTAGTCATAAGCCTGTGGCCAGCCCCAGCATGTTCCTAATATTTATCACTAAAATGGAAGGTAACTTTGTGAAAATGCTGTCGGACATATTGCACAGATATCGATATTCGGTCCAGGCTGGACGATAATGATGTTGGCTACATACTGGAGGTGGATGTGGAGTACCCTACCACACTCCACGAGGAGCATAATGACCTTCCGTTCCTGCCGCTGAACGAGTGTTCCCCAGTGTCCAAACAAAACAAGTACATCACCACCCTTGAGATAAAGAGACTATGTATTATGACATTAAAGTTAAACAATCCTCTTATTCTCATTTAAATATGTTATATAATAAAACACACCATCAAAAAAAAGATATAATTATAAGAAAACTATTTTTACCAAGTGGGGCATACAATACTACGCGTATATCGCAATTTATAATTGTTTTGCTTCTATTCCTTTAATACATCTGACCCGGGTTAAAATTACGCCAATAAAGACCATAAAAATTTATACAATCTAATCTAGTTAAAATAATCTAACGATTCATACTCTGCTGTCTTTCTTATTACCAAAATCTAATGTTAACACGTTCCTGTAGTAACAAACAACATCCGTTGTATTTGGGTCTTTTGACTTTCATCATATCGATGAGCCATACAATTCACTCCTCTTCAANAGTTCACTCATCTAAAACCACTTACAAAATAATGACAATCCAACCCAAAGAACTAGAAAGAAGACTGTACACACAGTTCCAGCTGCGTAGAGTCAAATTTACTGGACACTCAGCCTCTTGATAAAACGAGGCACTAGTACGTTGCGTCGTCACCAACACTTCCTCAATCCGGCGCAACAGCGCTCAATTATACNGCCGCAACAGCGCTCCATTTTACCGTCAAGAACGTACGGCATAGATATTTTACAACCGAACACGCAACTTTGAAGCCATTTGTGAGGTATGATCGAGCATAGTACAGACCCGGAAAGTACATATACCAACTTTAAGAGGAGTGTGGTACCCATCCTTATCAGGAGAGACTCTTAAAACCTTCCTGGTTTTTCCAAGTTTTCTACGGGCATAGTCATAATCGTTAACAATAACTTTCATCGTTTTCCAGCAATCGCCGAGTCAGCAAATTAAAGTGAACAGCCTTTACATTTTCGCATTCGTTTAAAATCACAAAACAGCTCCGCAACATCGCTCGTAAGGCTTGGTTCCAGCGGACAATTTTGGGATCATCCCGCCTAAAGATAGACGGTAAAAATCACCACTGTCCACACACAATATCCGTCTTAAACAGCTAACGCCGCCGCCGATTTTCATCACTGCCGAAACTCAGAGCAGGGGTAGTTCAGGCTCTTAACCACTTAACAGTTTTGTCATACAGAGGGTTAAGTAAAGACTATCCCCTTTCCAACCCTCTGCACCCATACCTGTTTGTATTTGCGGAGGTTTCCCACCGCATCTACATTAAGGAGCCCACCTAGTTACCCCAGCAAGCCCGGTACAAACAGCTGACGAGCATCTCGCAGTGCAGCTCTCCTACGATGCAATGGTAGTTACTGCGCGTGCGCGCGAGCTACAGGCCGCTGTAAGAGCACACAGCCACATATATATATACAAATACAGAGAGTGTCCCACCGCATCTCCATTAAGGAGCACGCCTAGTTACCCCAGCAAGGCCAGTACAAACAGCTGACGAGCATCTCGCAGTGCAGCTCTCCCACGATGCAATGGCAGTTACTGCGCATGCGCGCGAGCTACAGGCCCCTGTAAGAGCACACAGCCACTTATATATATACAAATACAGAGAGTTTCCCACCGCATCTACATTAAGGAGCCCGCCTAGTTACCCCAGCAAGCCCAGTACAAACAGCTGACGAGCATCTCGCAGTGCAGCTCTCCTACGATGCAATGGTAGTTACTGCGCGTGCGCGCGAGCTACAGGCCGCTGTAAGAGCACACAGCCACTTATATATATATACAAATACAGAGAGTTCATAATTCTAGTTATTTATGTTACAAAATACTCGTACAACAATTTACAAAATAACAATATCCAAGTGACGCCTCTAACTGCCACACTTCCAAATTTGGTAGACAAAAAGTAGTGTAGAAGTTGATGTAAACTAGCGTGTTTTAAGTAGGTCAGGCATATATTTTAAAAATTGCGATCATAGAGCCAATTTATCATGGTATGCTAAATCATTGAAACCAAGTAATTAATTCCAACTAAACTTTGTATGCTGGTGGTATATATTGCAAACCATTTAAAGGGTACATTTTAAGTATCTTCAGTCCACCATTTTGTAAGATATCATCAAATTACCAATTTATTTTTTATATCATATTTCCGAAAAATCCAACAATATCACCACATTTCTCATAGCCTAAATGTAGCACTACAGAAGGAAATTTAATGTTATATGTTTTGAGTGGGTCAGGCACTTATTTTCAAATTAGCATCAATATCGATATTTTGCGTGAGTATGAGTATTAGGAAAATGGGCCTTCGCAGTCAACTGGCTGCTGGCTGGAGACAAGGGACGAGCTGTGGCCATCTTGTATGATGTCACATGGCAACCTCCTGCTCTGTACTTCCTCCTTGACGTCTGTCATCTTGAATTTACCCTCCTACTTAGTCATTCCAGCCAATGGCGGCCATATTGATCCATACTTCATGCTCTTGTATTCAATTTAGGTGGTTTTCTCAGAGTCGTCTTGATCTTGCCATTCCTTCTTTGTCCCCACTTAACATTATTGCATTCTATGTGTAAGGTTATCCCAAGAAATTGCGTTCTATTCGGCTGGTTTCCTCAGAATCCTCCCAATTTTCTTACTGTATCATTTCTTTCATGTCCTCAATTCATGCTCTTGCATTTGTTATTCCTGGCCAACGACGACCATATTGCGCGTTCCCACTTCATGCTCTTGCATATCGTTTGGTGGTGGTTTTCTCAGAGTTATGACAGTCGCTCTGGTTCCCCATTTCATACTCTTGCATTGCTGGCCAACATCGACTATGTCCCTACTTGATGCACTTGCATTCCCTTGATCTCAGATTCATTCCATTCTTGTTCCCACTTCTTGCCCTTGCATTCCAATTGGGGTGGAGGTTGTCTCCATGCTATTCCCCCTAGGTACTCACCAGGGCACCAGGCTCAACTCACGCACATGGTTTTGTCTATGCTATCTCTCCTGAGCAACGATGTCAATCTTGGTTCCTACTTCCTGCTCTTAAATTCCTGTTTTCTCAAAGTCGTTCCTTCCTTTTCCCCACTTCACGCTCTTGCATTTCAGGTGGGTGGAGGTTGTCACCATGCCTCTCCTCCCCCAGATCCCCATCAGGATGCAAGGCTCACCTCACATGCGTGGCTTTCCCCATGCAGTCTGCCCAGTATGTCTCCCATGCCCTACCACACACCACCACAGCTGCCGCCCCCTCGACGTCAACCTAAGGCGAAGCAGACTATACACTGCATGTGGACCGGGACATGGACAGCACTCGCGCGCGTGCGGGAAACAGCTTTGTTATGTAACAACAAGTAGTAGGTTAGTTTGTCACATTCACAGCAGCATGGTCGCTCTCCCCACCAGCCTCGCAGCGTTGCCCTCACACTTACCTATCCGCATGGCACAACCATGCAGACAGCTCCCGGGCTTGGGACCGGGGCAGTGCACTGCGCTAACAAAAACACCACCGGGATTTGTTTTTCCTTCGATACAAACAAATCGTGTGTGTGTGGAAGGAGAAAGAAACACCAGCGGCGCCGCAATCATAGCGTACAGGCGGCTTACGACATAAGAAAGGAAAAACGACCGACCTAAAAAAAAAATTGGACAAAGGAATGAACAGACAGGCAACGGCGAAAGGGAAGAATGCAGTAGAGGGAGACGAAGAGAAAAGGAGGGGACAGCGCAATAACTAGTGCATATATGCACTTACGATGCAATCACTAGTTACTAGAGTGCTGGTGTGATGCGAATACAATTTCACATTCTCAACCCCAGGTGGGAGACAAATCCCTTGCGCAAGAAGTACATGAATGATTGTAGAATGCAAAATAGTACACATATCAAGACATGTCGGTAACACACCTGGCAATATAAGGATACCGCTTGCATGGGCTACAGTATGTTACGAGCCAGCATATTTGACAAGAAGAATATGACTCTTGCATGTTCTATACTATGCTGGAACAGTGTACAAGAATGCACACAAGTGATTGTAGAAACAGGACGTACTGCTAGCATCCCTCATCAAAAACAGCATACCTGGCAAGATAAATATGGTTTTTACATGTGATATAGTATACTTCAGGAAAAAACAGTACATAAAGCAGGATGTACTGATAACATGCCTAGCAAGATAAAGATACCTCTTGGACAGGCTACAGCATGCTACCATCCAGAATACCTGAGAAGATGAATACGGCTCTTGCATGTGCTACAGTATGCCCAAACCGCGTACAAGAATGCTCACTAGTGATTGCAGAAACAGGATATACTGCTACCATCTCTCAACAACAACAGCATTTCTGGCAAAATGCATATGACTCTTGCATGTGCTGTTGTATGCTGTTGGTAAAAAACACACACAATGTTAATTAAGAAACATGCACATATCAATCTTTGGGGGGAGGAGAATGGAAGTGCATTAGCTTCGGTAAACCCTGGGCGAGGTACTGCCTCCTACGATGCATCCCGACCCCATTCACTCTCCCGGGGACAGACACGTACGTGATAATACATGCCAGTCCTAGAGGTACTGGTAAAGAATATTATTAGTCATGGTAGCCATACAGGATGGTATGAATGGCATCGTCCAGAATCTTGCCTTTGTCGTCCATCCACAAATGAGTAAGTTTGTTAGTGCATTCGGTTTATGCTGTTTACCTATACTCTCATTACTTGCTGTTTCAATAGTATATGTTTATAATTTTCTATGATGATTTTATTCTGTACAATACTCATCTGTATCCCTTTAGCTCGCTTCACTTCCTTAGCCTTTCATCTATATGCATAAAGCTTCGCCCTCAGCCCGACAAACTCAATAATATAATTGCCTCCTCACTCATCCTTGAATTTTACAATTACCCTTGCATTGGCGGGTGAGTTGCAGGGATAAGTGGAAGGGTAGCTATTGGTGTTGAACTGGGTCATAAGTCCTGGGTCTGAGGGGAGGTCCCTGTAGAAGTTGGAGCAGGCAATCTCCACGACAAAGGAGTCTGTGTCTGTGAATATCAGATCCACGTTACTACCATACCATGCCCTCATTATGTAGTTGTGGATGCGGCACATGGGAGTGTTTGAAAGGTCAAGTATGGCGAAGACAGCATAGACAGGCCTATCAAATAGAATATGTTCATACTCAGATTTTACCAGCGATAGTGATTTTTTCATATATTGTTCGGCATTTGAAAGCTGGTTTGACAATAAGCTTCTTCGCACCTGATTAGGTGCATAACATTTCCATGCACTTACCTCTGCATTCTTTTCCATGAAATTGCCATACATAGCATTGTTGATCAGTTTGTAAAAGTCCTTCTTGAAAATGTTCGTTGCTGCCTGGCGATTCGCCATGTTGAGTTCAATATAAGTTGTCAGACATGTCTTCTGGTTTAATTTTAGGATGCGATGTATAGCCTTCAGCCTAAGCCCATGACCCAATGCCAGATTGAGGTTAACATAGTGCACATTATAATTTCTCTTTTTCTCAAGGGTGGTCATGTACTTGTTTTGTTTGGACACCGGGGGACACTCGTTCAGCGGCAGGAATGGAAGGTCATTATGCTCCTGGTGGAGTGTGGTAGGGTACTCCACATCCACCTCCAGTATGTAGCCAACATCATTATCGTCCAGCCTGGACCGAACATCGATATCTGTGCAAGTTCTTTTTAAACCACCATATGGCAGCAGCAGGGATATCGCCCTTCCATACAAATTATTAGCATCTACATACTGGAAGTAGGTAGATAGCCTGATGGCATTATACATGCCTGGGATATCNGGCAGAACGGGATACTTAATGTTTAACCATTATTTTAAAATTGGGAAATTTCACAAAACACCTGAAAAAGATATAAAACATAACGTTATATTTTTAAGAATCACATGTAACATGAGAAGTACTTATATAAAAACATATTTTTATTTAAAAAAAAAAAACCTGCAAATTTCCCGTTCTGCCCCACATACGGGGCAGAATGGGATAGGTTTTTAAAAATAAATTCTATTACTAAAAAATAAAAAAAACCAGTGGGAATTACTGCCTTCAACCTACAAATCGACATTTATTAGTTGGCAACTAATGTTAAAAACATTAAAGTCATTAAAAAAGTTATTAAGGTTAAAAATTAATAATTTTTTATAATAAAAAAATCATACATTTTTTTTTAAATAGACAAAAAAATGATCTATTTTGTATATCCATCAAAAACTACACTACTTGTGGTCCTCGCAAANCTCGCAATGTTCACAAATTAAAATTTCTTCATCATCTTCGCTGTCTATGCCAGCACATGAGTTGTGAGCCCACTTGTAGCATTTCTGGCAGGCAACCCATCCTTCTTTAGAAACAGAGTTACATTTCCCACAGTAAAGACACTCTTCATCTTCTACTTCTGATTCACTATCCTCCACCATCATCTTCTTTGAGCCCTTTGATTTCTTAAAGAGATTTTTTTAAATTAATTTCTTTTTAGTGGCAGTTTTTGGTCCCTTTTCTCTGTTTTTGCGCTCCTTCACTTTTTCTTTTTAATTTTTTTTGGCAATAGCATCCTGCAGCTCATTTTTGTAAGGGGAATCTGTTAACATGACGGTTTTTCCTTTTTTCCTTGAAGTCCGCTTTGTATTTTGCTTGATTAACGGAATCGGTATCAAAGATTCAGGTAATGTCTGAAAAGCTGATTTTTCTTGAGAATTTGCACAAATTCTCGGAGAATCTTGTTGTCACGAACATCCAGGTTGTGGTTCATTACTGAAGTTTCCTAGGTTTTATGTCTTCTTGTTCGGTGGCTCTGTGGACACGGGAGAGTCTGTTGTCAAATCGTAATCATGAACATCAGTAGACTTTTCAGTGGAACATTAATTTTTTTCCAATTGAATGCCAGTTGTCGCAGAAGGCAGGTAGCCTGCGTCTGAAAAAACTTTTAGATCCGGTGGCCATATCCCCGTTTTCCTAAAGCCGTTTATAGCGGTTGACATTGTAGCAGTGTGTGAAAATGATGCACCAAAGATTGTTGATATTTGAAAAAGTGTAACAACTTTTCCTGGATGGCTTCTAAGCCATTTTCTGACTTCTTCACTGTAGTAAAGACTAAGGGGCTTGAAAAACGTTACATCTAAAGGTTGCAACTTATGAGAAGCATGAAGCGGTGAACAAAGAAGAACTACACCATTTTCTCTAGCCATTTCAAGCAGCTTCAGATTTTTGGTATAGGTCGAATATCCATCCACAATGAGAAGAACAGGCGATTCTTTTGTGGCTTTTGAAAACTGAATAAACTTTTCAAACCAGACCAGAAATAATTCAGTAGTCATCTAACCCGAAGAATGAACTTCACACCAGCCTCCTGGGTGTAAGCCAATGTCAAACTCTTGTTTTTTCTTCATTCTTGGGAAAATAAGCATTGCCGGCATGTATAACCCAGATGCCGACATGCAAACCTCCACTGTCACTGTTTCTCNTTGGGAAAATAAGCATTGGCGGCATGTATAACCCAGATGCCGACATGCAAACCTCCACTGTCACTGTTTCTCCGCGTTCAGCAGATGTTACAGCCCCTACTTGCCTTTCTTCCTTCAGCGCTATTATTTTAGACTGACTTTTTGGATTAACTGACACGCCGGTTTCATCGCAGTTGAAAATTTTGTCAGCAGTTAGCTTGCACTTATCAATAATTTCGTTAAGGANAAGAGAGTTAAACTTCGAAACTGCGACCTTATTAAATCCCATAGCTCGCGCGCCACTTGTATTTTCTGGAGTACGAATAGACAAGCTTGGGTGCCTATCAAGAAAACCTACAATCCAATCCTGCCCAGCTAGACAAGTTTCTTTGTTAAATCTGTGCTCTAACCCATTTTTGTCTGCTAACTCATAGGTTAATGACCGAAGATCTTTCATAGTTAGACCAAAAAGCCTACTTTCCATTGTCTTTAGATATGATACCAGTTCTTCTTCTTGTTCTGGGGTAAACACATTGTTATATTTTCCATTCGATTTATCAACTTCATAGTCAGGATTGTCCCTAGCCTTTTTTACATATATTTCAAGAGTCGACTTTGGCACATTAAATTGGTTAGCAGCATTTAAAAACCCCATTTCAGATGACAATACGGCTGCCATAGCTGATTCCATCGCTTGGACATCCCATTTTTGCCTGTCCATCTTCATATTGTACGTTCGGACCGTCTGGAATAACAAACGAAAATTTATACAAACCTATTCACGTCAAAATATGACGGGGCAGAACGGGATACTATCCCGTTCTGCCCCATCCCATTCCGCCCCCTTAGCACTTTTTAGGTTATGAGTGTTTGCTGAACTGAAAACCTGACGTATTTACACTTACTACGCGCGTATCTTATAGCTAATTACATGCACTATGACGATAAATAACACACATTAGTGTTGCATTAATAGGTAGAACCTTATCTTATATCGAAATCAGAGAAAAGTTAAAAATAACGCGTCAGAAAACCACGAACACTCGGTTAACTCATAAGGCTGTGTCAGAACTGGTCAAAATGGCTGCCGAGTCTTCTCTACCGTCTGTAGGCTTAGTTCAATGTCTCTCTGCTAGTCTCTTGCACTCTTCAGTCGAAGAAAGTGCCCTATCCCGTTCTGCCCCGCTTTCCCATTCCACCCCGAGTTCCCCTACCAGTCTCGATAAACAGGTGAATGTTGTATTCGACAAGGAGGTATAACTCCACCCGCGTCCTGCGTAACATTACATCGAACGAGAATCCTGGGGCACTCATGTAGCCGATACAATCAAGTCAACAAGTGGACAGACATAGCCCCTCGAAGTTCTCGAAGATGTCGCACAGTATCAAGACAACTGTCTTTAGATAGAGCTCCGAGTTCCCATTTAACATACTGCATCAGTCATGACTGTGGTGGTGGGCTCGTCATCGATGTCTTCGCAGTTGTCATCGTAGGCTGGTAAACATCTCTTTTTTTACTAGCGGTTTCGTTTATGTTGTAGGTTGACGACTTTTAGTATGCATATGATATTGTGGGGGGGATCATATTGGGTGATGTTTTTCTGCACTGCAGAGGGGGGTGGTAGAGCATGGAGGACAGGGCAGACTGCATGGGGAAAACCATGCATGTGGGTGAGCCTGGCTTCCTGGCAGTGACCTTGGAAGGGGATGATATGGAGTTAACCTCCCCCACCTGGAATGCAAGGGCATTAAGTGGGGACGAGGAAGGAATCGGAATATCGGGAGGACTCTGAGAAAACCACCTACAATGAATGCAAGAGCATAAAGTGATGACCAAGATGGACGCTGTTGGTTTGGGAATGACTGAGCAGGAAGGGAAACCCACGATGACTGACGTCGGCGAGGAATGACAGAGCAGGAGGTTGCCTCGTGACATCATCCAATGTCGGCAGCTTGTCCCTCGTCACCAGTTAGCAGCCAGGTAACACCGAATGCCCATTTTCTACTACTAGTACGTTTAATCTACAAAACTACGAAACAAATTGAACTCAACTTTATATGCTAAGAGTATATATGATAACCATCAAATTAGGCTGTACACCAATTTATATCTCCGTATTTTGTAAGATAGCACCACACGAAAAATAAAGTTTTACTGTCTTACCTGCGTAAACAACCAACCCATTCCCACCACATTCGGTAAAGTAGTTATCCTGCAGTGAAGCTTATTTTTAAATTTTAAAAGTGCCAGACACATATTATCAGAATGGTAAGTATAAAAACTTTTTAATTTAATGTGCTCTATTTACGAAACTTATTAACTGGCTTTAACTTAACTGTGTACTGGCAGTATTCATATCACCTATCGAATGTGCTAATAATAAACCTTTTTGCCCTCCATTTATAAATGTCATCAAATAAAGAAAAAAATTAGTTTTTTATTTTTGCCATATCTCGAGGATTAATTAACCGATTTCCACCAAATTTTCCTCGCAAGTAAAGCTACAGTAATGTACGTAAATTTTAATTTTTACAGATATGCCAAACGTTTTTAATGCCGTAAATATAAATAATTTTGATAAGTATTTCATATCTCTTAAACTATTAAACAAAAATTAGACAAAATTTTATACATAAACACAATTCATTATAACCATCAATTACGCATAATGAGATCCTTATTATATGGTGTCAGTTGAGGAAATGTACTATTTTGCAATGTTTATAGAACAATTCCACTATCTCCTACTAGATTATTCACACCAGTAGTAAATGTGCGGGATGCAGTGTAAACCTATGTGTTTTAGGTAGGGTTAGGCATTAATTATTGAAATGGCACATTTATAAATATTTTGATCAGTTTGTCGCATCTATAAAATAATTAAACCAAATTCAATCTAAGTTTAAGATAGTACCAGATAGCACAATGTACTTTTTATGGCAATTCTCAGGAAACAATCAACCTATTTCCACCAAATTTTTTAAACTTTAAGCACTACGGTAGGCCACATTAACGTACGTTTTTTAAGTGGCTCAGACAAATCTTTTCGGAATAACGGCACTGTTAATATTTTAGGTTCGAAAACTCTGTCATACAGAACATTAGACTGATTACATCCGAACTTGAAGCCGTGAACTACACCTCCATAATGCAGTTAATTGCACGTTAGCTTGTGGTACGGGGTTTTCTGGGTTCGAGTCCTGGTTAAGGTATGTGTGTATTTTTAATTGTATCATTGCTGTTGCATATGTTTCGGGTTTCATCTCTAATGATATTTCTGTCAAAATACGTCAAAACGTACCTACTATAAAAATTTTTAAGATCTTCTTAAAAAAATATTTCCACCCCTGTGGAGGCAAGTAGGCTAATTAGTTATACCAGTAACTTTTTGATTGTAATGTTATGTATTTTACTCATACTGATAGACATTATTTTCCTATATGAATTTAATTTCAATATCTCCTGTTTACATATCTTTGTTTATTTAATACATCCCAAGTATTTAAAACAAACACAGTTATAGTGTATAATATCTGCCTATCATACACGTATCACCGAAGGAAGATAAATGTCCGCCCACGTATTAACTATACTTTTAAAGCCATAATTTTAGCAGTTAAACTTACCGTTGTAACTTCAAATTTATTTGACATATACACCGTGAGTGAAAAAGAAAGGAAATGCCGCGATTCCCGTGTGCACGTTGACTTCTAGTTTCGCATCTGAAGTTATTTTCTCGCCCTTGTTAGCTTTTACAGCGTTGTTCCATTCCTTTCTCTTTAACGTCTGGCAATATACGCCACACGGATACTCACTTGGCAAGTTAACCTGCCAGTCGCGAAAACCAATACTCTGCTACACAATAACACAAGAGATATAGCGTGACTCTTGCAGGTCTCAAACTGTCAATATAGCTCTCTATGTTTTCTTACTTTGCCAATAAAATGTGAAAACTCTAGTCACAAAAAAAATACATTCTGTCTTCTGTAACACTGGTTTTTCTCGTACAGCTTTAATAGAGCATCCGAATTTTCCGTGCTGAGTGCTTGCGCTAGAAAATTTTATAGCTCACAAAAGTATTTTAAGGTCGTACATGTTTCGTTTTCGACTTTCGAAATCAAAGTTATATCAAAATAAAATAAGTTAATAAAGCTTAAGAAACAAAATTAATATACGATTTAAAGTACACTGTGGGACAATGAAAACATCGCGCCACTAATAAACCTGTTAAAATGATGAAACGATGTAAAAAGTGAGAAAAAAGGGGCCGGTGTGCACACGATACCATGTTGTTGCGTTTGCATTTGAAAGCACATCCGGCAGTGATGCTGCAAGCACAGACCAGCTGTAATAGACACTGGCTTGTAGTCGAAGCCACATCAACACGAGAAACACCAGATGATATCAAGCAAGCATGCAAAGTGAAGAAGAATGCTAGAAAGACGCCAAAGACGTCGCTTTACGCAACTAACTGACTTCGATAGAGCACTCAAAGTCGGGCTGTAAACCGAAGGGAAGTATTGTGGTCCTGTAAGCCAGCCCATGGACCGCACAGACAATACTGCTGGATGCTGTTGGGAGCAGAGTATATGAGAGGCAACCACACATGGAGGACAACTGAGGATGGACGAGGTCGACTATCAGTCTAGAGGATACACGGATAGTGTGCCAGGCGCTGAGTAATATATTAGTGACCCGGTCCTCGATACTGGCCAGTGGTGCGGCTACTGTGTGCCTTCCAACCATTTCTTTACGCTTTGCGAAGTGAATATGCGATCCCAGATATCAGCGAAACTATGCAATCAATTTCCATTTAACTTTGTGTGCTGGCAGTATATATGTCACAACGATCAAATGTGTATATATAGTCTGTTTTGTAAACCATTTTGTGAGATAGTGCTATATTAATGAAAAAATAATATTTATTTCGTATATTGGGAAACAGATGACCGATTCCTACCAAATTTAGCGAAAAATGTTTTTGCAACAGATAACAGGTATGTCTGTGTTTTCAGTGAACCACACACTTATTTTCTAAATTGTTGCCATATAGCTATTTTAGCTTAGTTAGCTATATCGTCGAACATGTAATAAATTCCAACATATCTTTGTATACGGGCAGTATCTGCGTATTATAAACATAACATTTTTCTATAGAGCCTCATTTCTCTGCTGTTTTCTAGGAAAACCGCACATGAAAAATGAAAGTCTTTCATATCTCGGGAAAAAATTAATCGTTTCGTACCAAATTTAGCGTAGAAATTGTATCATATGTATGGCATATTAATTTATATTATTTTATTGTGTCAGGCATTTGTTTCCAGAGAAGCAGCTGTATAAGCATTTTATGTTTTATGACATATCTCGAGGTAAAATCAACTGATTCCCACCAAATTTAACACACAATTAGTGCTAAAGAAAGTTATGTAAACTATAGAGTTTTACGTGCAGAAGCATTTTTTTTAAACAGAGCTGCTAAATGGTGACAATATAATTAATTTAGATTAGCATTTTACATTTATTAAAAATTAAACAACATTCAACCAAATTTTGTATGCTGACAATGTTTATTATTGGCATGAATTATGCATAAAAACACTTATTTGCCAGTTGGTATGGGTGAATGTTAGGAAATGGGAGGTTGGTATGTTACATAGGTGTGCTGCACTGTGTGGCTTACAATGTAGCCTGTGTGGTGTGACTGAAGTATGCTAGGTTATGGGTAGTTTAGGTTGGTAGGATAATTAATATTTTTGTTTCGTATGCCAAAGTTATAGACAGCATGGTTACTGGCATGAATAGCTGGAAAGTAAAATCAGCTGTTTGATTATTTTGGTTGTTGTGTTTATTTGGTATCGTGCCTTGATTATTTGGTTGGTGTATGTTGGTAATGGGGCTACGACAAACATGTCAGATTTATGTTTTATTTTGGTACTAGCGAACCGACCCGGCTTCACCCGGTAACAATTAAGTGTTTTTAGCGATACTTTGAAAGACAAAAATGGTTACTGTGGGTCATCCTTAAAGGATAAAATATGGTTTCTCAGACTTTTCTGTAGACCTTTTTGAGAACTACAATTCTGTAGTATATTAATTTTATGTATATCATATGGTTTAGTCAGCGCAAGCAATGTAATTGCCTTAAAGGCGGTTTTTTACGACGTGATTACAAATCTCGTTATTTCTCTACTATCCCTACATTAACTTCAAATGTATTATACATTTTGTTCTTCCACAAGAAATTATCTAAATTATGTTGAAAACCTCATCAAAATCCATTTAGTAGCTTAGAAGTACTAAGCGAATACACAGACAGACGCGGATTAGTGACTTTGTTTTATACTATTTAGTGATATATATTTTAGTTTGTGTGTACAGAATGGGCGAGGTATGTTTGAGTTATATTTTGTAGTGAGTATATTTAGTTCGGTGTTGGTCGGAAGCGCAGATGACATGGATGGAAGGTATGATAGTGTTATGTGCTGACGTGAACTGTATAATTACTTGCTATACTTGAGTTATAGGTGTGTGGTACTGAATGAAAAGTTGGCATTCTATTTCGGTTTCCTGCACTGTATGACTTGTGCTCTGTGTGGCATGACTGGAATATGCTGGGTTGTGGCTGGTAAAGTACCCAGTACTGCTGGGTGGCAGGGTTGTGGCATGTATATTATAGTACCCAGCACTGTAGGGTGGCAGGTTTATGGCTGGTATAGTACCCAGTACTGCTGGGTGCCAGAGTTGTTGATATTTTTAGGTATGTTAGGGATATGGTGAGCAGCACTGTTAGTGAGTGGTATAATCGACTAGTTTTTTGGTTTGTTTGCTGGATGGTTTTTGCTTTGAATAATTGGCTCGTGACTGATTGTAAAAATGCTATGGTAAAAATGTTGGAATTATTTTTTTGGTCTAATTTTGTTGGTGTAGACTGAGGTATGCTTGTGTTGGTGGTATGGGTGATGAGTATATTTTGTCTGGTGTGGGTCGGTATAGCATATATGCATGGGTAGGAGGTATACTAGTGTTATGGATTATGTCTGAATAGTTACATTGTACACTTGAATAATGGAGAGTAGTACAGTTGATGTGTTGGTTGGTAAGGTTACTGGTTTATTTCCCTAAGGCAGTATATACTTTTTCATATCGGGACAGTGTATTTTGGGTTGTGTGTCGTGAATTGTTATTTTCTGGTGTCTGTCGGTCAGTGGAGCAGATGGTAGGGTCAGTATGTGTTATTTTTTTGGATATGGTCTGATGGCCTGTGCNGACCCGCTCGACAGACCATCTCGCTGCTGCCTGTGTGAGCGCTGAACGGCAAATGGCGCGTGGCGCTAGTGTTCTGATTCCTATCTTCACCTGCTTCCCCTTCCCCCTGAGCAAAGCCATGAAAATGTGACGTCGGTCAGCCACGACACCACCAGGGGCGTTCCCGCTCCGTGAATGTTGGAAAATGTTCGAGAAGACGACAACAAAATAGTATCAAAGGCTTGTGTTCTCCCCTGCTCTGGGAGACAGGCCAGGTCCTTATTAGGGAAGTAACTGCTGTTCCTCCAATTTAAATAAGGGGAGAGGGGGCGGCTTTGCAAAACAACAAAAATATATATAATTTTTGTTTTTAATTATTTTGTAAATCGTAAATTAAATACCATGTCTTTGTGGGAGTTTAAAGTAATGGGATTTTATTATAGAGTTAAAATAGATTTTGTAATCCCATAAATTGGAATTTAGTATTTCAAAAAAAGGGGAATGCATCAGAGTTTTGAAACATTTTCTTCTTGTATGTAAATCCAAAGTTAGTTTTTTTATTATGATATCCTTTAATACCGCAATAACTAAGTTGGAGGCGTGAGACAGGGTTGTCT
>NQII01009014.1:16663-32894 GCA_002778355.1 Clitarchus hookeri | reverse complement strand
GGGTTGTCTGGAGGGGGAGGGGGGAGGGGTGTTCTTTTCCTTGAAAAACGAACATTATTCTGAGGAATCAGAGACGAAGTCCTATTGACATGTGTCAGCTGAAACCGTAACGAGTAGATAGAAAACTGCGCCGCTCTGCTTTGTTAGTGCTGTCAGTTAAAAGGGGTTATAAATTTAGGAATTTGGAATTTATTGGAAAACTGTTTGGGCTTGCTATAGTGGCAAAGAGAGTGAAAATAGTTTGGTTGCTTCAAACTAATTTGCAAAATGACTTCTACAGCAGCCGTGCGTACTGACTGTATTTTAAAGTTTGGGAAGAGAGTCCCTGCAGAAAGCGCTCAACAATGCGGGTGTTACCTACAGGCAGGAGGATGGTATCCAAGTCTTGCGCCGCCTGTTGCATGAGCTGGTGAGAAAAGGAGGAGTTGCTGTCTACCTGAGGGCGAGTCCGGCTCAGTCACCATTAGTAGTTTCATTTAATATCTGTGACATAACAGTATTATATGCTGCAGTAAGGTTTAAAGTACCCGAATCCTTGCAGCGTGTGGTAGGACAGTGAGCGATTGTCCTTATGCGTATTTTGTCAGGCTATTATGTGGCAAACAGGTACTCCGGTAGCCATTGTACACCAGCGCATAAACATTTTAGAAATATTTCAGAGTCCTTGGAAATCAATACAACATTTTTGAAATTATATTATTGGACTGGTGGAAGTTTTGGGTTTACCGTGAGTGTAAGCGAATATGGTATATGCTATGTTTTTTTTAATGTGTTGCCTGAAGACAGTAAATTCTTTACCTTTGCCACAAAACCGCGAATGTTGCAATAGTTGTCAGCGTTTGTAATTAAGGTAGAATTATCCGTTGGTGATTGAAAGCCAAAAATGGATATGAAAGTAACACCTAAAAGGCAATGTCAAATGAGTTTTCGGTAAGATCACCTTTCGGCAAAATGTTTTTATAGGACCCAAAAAGGAGAAGGAATTTCCGTACAGGTTAAGCCGAAACGGAAATGTCAATTTGGTTATCGGGGTAAATCTCACAATGGAAAACTGTTTTTATAGAAAGGCAGAAAGTGACGGGAAAGTAGTTCTGATAGGAAACTGGGACCAGTCGGACGTAAAAGAAATGTCCGTTGATCAAAAACCGGTGATAATGATGATCTGTTACCGATGTGGTAATCAATTTAAATGTCAATTGCGAGGAAAACCGGCGGGTTTAGGTTCATCTTCGAAAATTAGTTGGTCTAATAGAAATGGCTTGCTGTAAGTTCCGTTAATAATTGGAAACATATTAATGTCAGCCTTGGTAGATTGGGTGCCTCTGCGTCTCTCATAAAACATGAAACTTATAATGAAATTATGCGTGACGCACTCGTTGGTACCATACAAATAAAAAGGGGAGTGTTTGTCGTACTTTCCTTAGCAGATGGAGGATTTACCAAATAAAATGTTGTGGCAGTTATAAAAACTAACTTGTACAAATTTCATTAAAATGCCTTTTTGTGTTTTTTGAAAATTTATCACATGACGTGATATTTACTGTTGATTATTTGGGCAGTGCCCACGGATGTATTGATGTAGCAAGAAAATTGTGGAAATTTAGTTTTCCTCCTGAGACTGTAATTGCTTTGAAAACTTAGCCTTCACGATATCGAAAGATGCAAGTGTAACAACATTCGGAAGAGATAGTAAAGGCAGTAGCAGTTAAAAACAGAATACAGAGATGTTGTAACGTCAATAATAGGGCATTGTAAAGAGGTTCCTCTTGTTTTGAAATTAATACATAGCGAGCCTGTAGTGTGCGTGCCATGCCGTGTGTCCGCGCCAAAACACAAATATATTAGCAGCAAATCAATGATTTAAAGAAACACGGAATTGTGGAGGAATCTACTAGTCCATAGCGAACCTGTAATTTTTGTTACAAAAAATAAAACACAATATTAGTATCGGTTAATATGTGGTTATATAAACGCTAATAAAAATGGTTTGTTGATTCATATCCGGTACAAGTTATGGAAACTTTTTTTTCAACACTTGCAAAGAGCTGAAATTTCACCATACTGGATTTAAACTCTGCTTTAGTACAGTGTGAGTTACATCCGGAAACAAGAGCACAGTTAGCGTTTTGTACTCCTTGGGCGTAGTACCAGTGGACGCGCCTGCCCATGGGGTACATTCAGGCCCCAATGTATGTCCCGAATGTTGATTCACGTGTTAGGACAGTACAGTGTTAGTTACATCCGGAAACAAGAGCACAGTTAGCATTTTGTCCTCCTTGGGCGTAGTACCAGAGGACGCGCCTGCCCATGGGGTACATTCAGGCCCCAATGTATGTCCCGAGTGTTGATTCACGTGTTAGGACAGTACTTGTGTGAGTTACATCCGGAAACAAGAGCACAGTAAGCGTTTTGTACTCCTTGGGTGTAGTACCAGTGGACGCGCCTGCCCATGGGGTACATTCAGGCGCCAATGTATGTCCCGAGTGTTGATTCACGTGTTAGGACAGTACTTGTGTGAGTTACATCCGGCAACAAGAGCACAGTTAGCGTTTTGTCTTCCTTGGGCGTAGTACCAGTGGACGCGCCTGCCCATGGGGTACATTCAGGCCCCAATGTATGTCCCGAGTGTTGAATCACGTGTTAGGACAGTACTTGTGTGAGTTACATCCGGAAACAAGAGCACAGTTAGCGTTTTGTACTCCTTGGGCGTAGTACCAGTGGACGCGCCTGCCCATGGGGTACATTCAGGCCCCAATGTATGTCCCGAGTGTTGAATCACGTGTTAGCACAGTACTTGTGTGAGTTACATCCGGCAACAAGAGCACAGTTAGCGTTTTGTACTCCTTGGGCGTAGTACCAGTGGACGCGCCTGCCCATGGGGTACATTCAGGCCCCAATGTATGTCCCGAGTGTTGAATCACGTGTTAGGACAGTAATTGTGTGAGTTACATCCGGAAACAAGAGCACAGTTAGCGTTTTGTACTCCTTGGGCGTAGTACCAGTGGACGTGCCTGCCCATGGGGTACATTCAGGCCCCAATGTATGTCCCGAGTGTTGAATCACGTGTTAGCACAGTACTTGTGTGAGTTAGTCTTTACGTACATTGATGACGTGTGCGTGTACAGTGACACGCTGGAGAAACACCTTAAACATTTGCGGACAGTGTTAGACGTGTTGAGGAAGGCTGGTCTGACGGTAAACCTGGAAAAAATAAGTTGGGGTCAACAACATGTGCGAAATGTAGGGTTTATTATTTCGGAGGATTATTTGCACTGATCCTGTAATTTCCACAACCAAATAATTTAAGGGGATTAAAAAGATTTTTCGGAATAATTGCTTTTTATAGTAAAGATTTTCAAAATTTTTTGATCTTACAAAAAAATTACAGCAGTTAAAAAGAAAAAATAATGTACCTTTTATGTTGAACGTGGAAAAAGAAAACTTTTTTTAATATTAAATTAATGGTAGCTTATCATTATGTTGTGCATCCGGTCAATTTTTCCGAAGAATACTCTTTTGCATTGTCATGCAAGTTCTGTGGCCGTCGGGGCGTGTTTGAATAAAAGACGGTCATTTTATGCGGATAGCATACGCCAGTAAATTATTTGCTCATGAAGAACGGAAATGTACTATTTATAAAAAATAGAATTTAAGTTGTATACGGGCAATGGAAAAGTTTTCAGAATATTTAGATCATTCTCCGTTTACTTTATTTCCGGATAACCAGCTGGTTGTTGAACTCACAAAAGCCAGCTGGTAGATTGGCACGGTGGTAAGTGCGCCTAGCTCGCTTTAAAGTTACCGTACAGCATATAAAGGGGATCGATAGTTCTGTAGCGGATGTGCTGTCACGCATGTATTGCGAAGACGAGTTAGAGGCAGTGGAATATGGGGCCCCTGTAGTGAGTGAGTTGTTCTATTCAGTTTCCGCTGGTATAAATGTTTTGGAATTAAACACGTTGCAAATGTTTCCCAGTGCTTTTACTGATACAAAAGGACACCATAATTCCAACATGGAATGTACACACATTTTGTCTGAAATCAAAGACGGATGTTCATTTTACGTAGTTCACAAAGGATCTTTAGGAAAATGGACAAAGCGAGGCAAATTCAAAGTTTTTGTACCTCAAAAAACTAAAGACAAAGGTTTTTGAAATATTATTATGAATCCTTTTGTGGGGGACATGTAGGACGGATAAAACAATCACTCGTGTGTGAGAACTTTTTACGTGGCCAGGAGTTCGCAAAGATCTGGAAAATTGCGTCCAGTGTTGCGATGCGTGACAGCATGCAAAACCAAAAAATTAAAAAACAAAAGGGCAATATGCCGATACTGTGGCTTTGTATCCTTGGAAGCGCATTTATTTGGACGTGATAGGCTCGTTGACCCGGAGTACCTCTGGATATTTATATGTCCTTGTCGTCATAGACAGTGTGAGGCAAATTTCTTTACTTTTTCCGTTACAAACCTTAAAGGCAGGATAAATTTGAAATGTAGTTATGCAGAGAATATGTAGTGTTTTTGGCTCGCCCGTGTTTGTAGTAACCGACAATGTTACTTTTTTTCTTTCTCAGGAATTTTGAGAGTAAAATTTTATATGAGGACTAAAGAAAGCGCAGACTACACCATACCATTCTCAGGCAAATTTAGTAAAACGGGTAAATATAAACATTAAAATTGCTTCTCGCAGGTTTTCAATCTTATACACACCATCACTGGGATGATGTGTTATATTTACTTTGTTTGTGTTTTAATAATATAGTACATTGTGCTCATAAATATGCTCCATCCGAGGTACTTTTGGGAAGACTCTTGATGCACCTGCTAATAAATGTGTTGTCACTCCATGGCAGTTGTTTGGAGAATGTGAGTAATAAAAAATAGGAAAAAATATGGGCAGATCAAGCACGTAACTTAAATACATATCACCAAAAAAAACCAACAAATAAGTAATGTTTTATATAAAGATTTAAGCTTTTAGCCAGGTGATTTAATTCTAGTTGAAGCTCAACACTTTAGTTCAAAAATATATTTTTTTAGTGCTAAACAGCCATGAAAGGGGGTGGCGCATACCAAGTAGTTAGGTTTCTTTCGCCCGTGACAGTATTGATTGTTGATCCACATTCTCCTAACCAATCAGAAAATGTTCACGTTTCCCAGTGTAAAAATATCGTGTAACCAAAAATTTACCACTTCTATAAATCCCATAAGCTGTCTTGATATTTTGGATGTGAAAATTGTATCATCCAAAATATATTTTGAAATGAATGTTTTATAGAAATTGAATTTTCCCAGTGTTAAGAATTGTAATAATTTTATTTGTATGAAAGAGTATTAATGATTTTTAATGTTGTATACTCAGCGTTGATGAAGTAAATTATATTATTTACATATGGGTATGTATGAAAAAGTAAAACGAAAAGTTCAAACACCCAGTTGTAATATAAATAATTCGCCTATATATTTTCAATTAATTATTTTACATATTTTATTTTGTGTTCACATTGTGTATTTAAAACCACTTGTATGAATTAAATTATATTAATTTATGTTGTACAAACCATCGTTTAAGTCCCTGGTGAATGTCTGTTTTATTTGCTGTCTGCTACTATCATCGAGACCCGTGTTCCACGTGAAAAGGAGCCTGGGGTAACGGTCTGGTCTGCCGACGCCTCGGCATTTTCTGGTCACATGAGCAACACCGCTGTGGTCGAGTATCACAGGAGGAGGGATGTGACAGCCTACGCACATCAAGAATGCTCCTAAGTTCACCTCGCCTTGAATTGTTGTATCTACTTGAGGGTCGTGGACTATGGCTTACCTTTGGCTCGATGGGACCCGCTCTACAGACCTTCTCACTGCTGCTGCCTGCGTGAGTGCTGAATGGCAAATGACGCTTTGGCGTGCTAGTGTGCTGTTTCTAAGCTTCGCCTGCTTCCCTTTCCCTCTTCTAAGCGTCTCCTAAATAACATGACGCTTACCAGCCGACACTACCAGGGGGCGTTTCCGCTCCATGTACATTGGAAAATGTTCGAGAAGACGACGACAAAATTGTATAAAAGGCTTGTGTTCTCCCTGCTCTGGGAGACAGGCCAGGGGCTTTGTTAGGAAGGAATTGCTGTTCCTCTGTTTGAAATGACGGGTAGGGGTGGTTTTTTTGCACAGTTATAAAAATATATATATATTTTTTATTATTTCTATAAAATTAATTAAATACATGGTTTTTGTATGGTGTTTAAAGCCATGGGATTTAATGAAATAGTTTGAATTTATTTTGTATTCCCATATTGGAAATTGGCATTTTGTATTTAAAAAATGGGAATATATATCAGAGTTTTGTAAACACTTATTTTTCTGTTAAAGCCCAAAGTAAATTTTAGGATTATATTACCCTTTGCTTGCACACAAACAAGGAGAGGGGTGGGGGTTTCCATTCCTCGAAAATCGAACATCATCATCCTGAGGAAACAGAGACGAAGTCCTATTTGCATGTCAGCTAAAACAGTCACAATGATTAGTGTGTTCTGTATATTATTTTGGGTAAGAGATTTGAAGCATATTTGACTGGTATGTGCTGGTTATGATGTTATGACAGACATTATGGAGCTATGTTTACCATGGTATATTTTAGTTGGTGTTATTCATTAGAACAGGCAGTATGGTGAGACGTATTTTTTGAGCATGGCCGATATGCTTTTTATGGTATGTTGGTGGGAAGGTGAGTATCTTTGTCTGGAGTTGGTCGGGAGATTAGATTGTATGACCAGTAGACATAATATTGTTATAGGTTGGTCTGAACTATATAGTTGCTAGTGCACTATAGTTATGGTGGTTGATGTATTTGGTGGTATGGTGGGAGTTTCAGGTGGTATTTTGGTTGGTTGGGTAGTGTGGTTGTGGTTGCAGATATTGTGGTTGTGTGGTTTCAGATATTTCGGTTGTGGTTGTATTGGTTGGTGTGTAGGGTAGTCTGGTTGGATGTTTGGGCTATATGCTTGCTTGAGTAATGGTTATGGTCAATATGTTACTCATAAGCTATATTGAATTTTAATTATTAATCTGCCTGCAGCGACTGCTCCGTTGTTAGCATAATGCAGGTGAAACCTGAAGTGCTTATTGGCTGCAGTCTAAATGGCTAATGCTTCTGAGGTTGGGGCATGCCGTGTTTTCGAAGTAGTTGATTAAATTATAGGTGTGTGGGAAATAGGTGTGCTTAGGGTAGGTATGATTGTATTGCACTCTCTTAGGTTAAGTTATGTTAGGTCGGTTTGATTTTTCTTTACTGTTGTAAGTTGGGTTTTACTTCTCTGAACTGTGTTATGTTAATGTGAGGTTAGGTTGAGTAATGTTAGCGTAGTATAAAAGAATTCCAAGTCATATATTAGGTTGAACGAATGTTACTAAATGTTTAAATGATCAGAGTCCTGCATTAGTGGGCAAGCCCCTCTACATGTATGGAGCTGGCGGAGACTTGATGAGGCCAGGAGGGGCTCTGGTACTCAGGTGGTTTGAATATGTAACACTTAATTATTTTTTTCTATGTTTGATTATATCAAGTTAGGTTTGGTCTGGCCTAAGTCTTACACAGCGTGAAAAAATATTCCAAATCCTGCATGAGGTTAAATATTTGGTACGTCCTACACAATATTACAATTTTTCTAAGTTATATAAAAATGGCAGGAAGAAGCAAAGGTGACTAAAGTGGAATGCGAGAGCATGAGAATATATTAATGGAATGATAGTGCATGAATAAAATTTAATACAAGAGTGTATATAAGATGGCAGCGGTAACGTCAAATGTCAAAGGTCACGGTTCCCTGGATACTGACCTTGGAACCTTTTCTCGAATCGGATAAACCCTTCTACCAGCGATGCAGTCCATAAACATGTAACAATATTCTTATATATTTGGCCAATAAAAATGGTTGCATTTTTTACAAATTTACAGAATTCTGTAAACTAAGCATTACATTTTTTCATTAGGTACTGTACTCGGTAATATTAATTTTCTATGAGCAAAGAAATAAGGATGAATTTGGAAGTAACATAATTGTGAACAAACTGTAAATGACGATGCCACATATAATTAAATCTGATTTATATGGGTTAATGTTTGACTCGCTGACAAATTTTTTGTTTCCTAAATTCTGTAATTTCATTCTCTAAACAAATTAATAATTTTGAATTGTAATGGTTTTCCTGGTGTAAATATAAAATTTTTTTAAACTTTAAGTAATTATAAACGTGAGGAATATTAACGAAATTAAAATGTAATTAGTTTTGTTAAAATTTTTATCTATTTATAAAACTATAGTTCATCCAATTATACATATTTTTTAAATGTTATATTCAAAATGTTTTGTTAAAAAAGTACTTAGGAGGGAAACTAATATTTCCTAAAACATACTGTATAATCCGCAGATGCAGTTTCTAAAAACAGAACATTTCATTTAACACCATGTGATAAACGATAAAGTGTTCTATATTTTTGATTTCTGTAGTTTCGTAGGCCTACTTACACCAAGGAATCCTGAAGAAACTGATTTGGTGTAAAATGTCTAATTTCCACTCTATTATCTGCAAGATCGTCAGTAAAGTACTCGCGAGTAAGCGAGGTGTGATAAGGGACACCGTTTCCCGATATGTTTCAGACAGAAATTACCACAATAATTGACAAGCAGAGATGCAGTTAAGTGAAAATAAGTTGCAAACAATTCGTAAAGAAGCAGCGTGTAAGATACAAATCTAGGCGAACTCAAAGAAGAACATTGACAGCAACCACCTTGTATTTCTACTTCAGCCGTCCTTTGATTTGTAAAGTTTCTTTCTTACGTATTAAACATATTTGAAAAGTAACAGAGTCAACAGTGTTGGTAGTTAAAATTAAAAAAATATTTTTAAAGTGAAAATGCGTTGATGTTAAATGTAAATTAGGTTACAAAAATTAGTAAAAACATTGCAAAATTTTATTGCAATCAGCTACTACTATTATCGTTAGTTTGCGTAACCATGAGTATTACAAATAATATATCTATTCGTCGTATCTCTCTCTCTCTCTCTCTCTCTCCATATATACATATATATATATATATATATATATATAAACATAAAATATATGCCGTTTGTATGTACATTCGCAACCGAAATTTACTGGTTCTCTAAGCAAACTCTACCGATTTTTTTTCTCCAGTGTTGTCCCCCCTGGTTCCACCACTTTTCTCCTCAGTGTGTTGCCAGAATGTTGTGTTCAAGCTGTGCTGTGGCCGTGATGGTATTTTTCGGCACTTAAATGCCTACTACATGGTTTTATTGTTGTAATTTTTGCCATCACGTAGTCGGTTCTAGACCTAGTAAATAATATTTGCGAGATGTGTTTTTCTATCCATTTTGTTTGGTTATCCAAGACGTAGTTCGCTCCTCTGTGGTGCATAACTCTCCAGTTTGATAGTTGTTTTCTCCGTGTGCTCCAGTTATATTCACTCAGTAATATATTGGCTCTTATTGTGAAGGTGCATGTGCAAGCCTGACCTTCCCTGCACGTGCTGGCCTAATTCTTGCTGCGTGGTTCTGCTTTCGGTGCACATCGCCTGCCCTTTTATTGATGGTGCCGACATAGTCAAGTTTTATTTAAATTCCCCCATGCTGCTGTCTCGCAGTGGGTGTGTCATCTTCTTGCCCATTGGATAACTATTCCGTTCTTGTAGATTCGACGATATCCTTATTTAACTTACTCAACTATCGGTTATTTAAATAAGAACTTTATCTGTAAAGTGTAATTTTCAAATGTTCAAATTTGTACTATCAAGCACATGTTTGCAATACTGTTGTTATATACATTTAAATTTATTGACTCTCTAAGTAAATTATATTTACAACTAATTGATTTAATTTACATTTCGTTCGGGACACACCTTTAAACATTTCTATGCCGTGAGCAAAAATTTTAACTTTAATATTTTAATCAAAGTAGATTAATAAGCTTAATGTGATTCAAACTAATTAATTGTCACGTTTTCTTTTCTGTTCGAAAATATTTCAAGAAATAATTTTTAATGATTTATTGTGTGATCTTTTATGTTGTAAGTAATGTTAAGCAAACATGAATACTCTCAACATATACTTGTTCCAACCTGTCTTTAATTTTTTTAATGTAAATAAATTCAAACGAACGATTAAGTAATGCATAACAACAAGTTTCATATTTTTATTTATTGACAACCTTGTCATCCTCTAGGGCTGTAATTTATTATAAAGAATGTCTGACATGTATGTATTTTAAGAACTATACTCTTTCCTCTTTTGCGCCATATACAATCACCGAAAATGTATAGCATATGTTTATATGACGTTCTAAAGTAAATGTTTGTGGCAGGTCTTTTGTAAATTTGTCATTTTTTGTGTCACTTTTTAACATTTTTTCTGGCATTTGTCTTATGTGGTTTGGGCCAAGGACTTGATGAATTTTATATTATTGAGGAAGTAGATACTTAATTTGCTTATAACATTTTGATCGTACATGAGGCACAATGCGCGCTCCCCTTCCTGGTGTAGCTTGATAACCTAATTTTTCAGAAGAATAATGCCCAGTCTCTCACAGCACAGATATATCTTTAGCCAGAAATGTACTCAGACTTCTCGCCCACAAGAATGTTTGGGAGCAGATTAGATGACAACTCAGTCGAAAGAACCTATATTCGTGAAAACAGGTATTGAAACATATCTGCTCTTATGACAACGTGCTCGCCTCATGACGCTGTGGAAACTAGTTGAACTTCACATGTCTTTATAAACACACTGCTCTCGAACACTCTTCTAGTACTACTAACAAAACACCGTAGCGGTTCTTCCACTGCGATGTTATGAAGGATGATAATGTGTTTGTGAAGCAAGTTACTACGGCAGAAGAGAGTTTCCTTCTTCTGAGTTTTATGTACAGGTTCGTACTACAAGGAATGACTGCACACAATGGATCTGGTATTTTGGACTTCTGCTTCTTCAGATGTCCATACAACAGTACAGTGAGTAGTGTTAATTATCTAAGTCAAATAGATTCTAGAGACATTATATGTTGGAAGACGTTTGCTGTTAACGAGATCCTGTGGCAGGATCTTCTTCAAGAGAACAGCCGACATGCATATGCCTTCATGCTCGACCGTATCGCCGCCTGTCTTCATGCTATGGTGGTCCAACACCATACTAAGTGCATCCTGCAAGTGTTGGTCCCCTGCATTACATGCTTGTTTTGGTAAAATAGTTTAATATTTTATGTATACGTACTACCATGTCCTGCGCCTATAACCTTTATGTGCTGCTGTGATGTCACCATCCGAATAATAACTTTTTTTAATGAGTTTACGTGTATTTTCTGATGCTTCAGGGATTACTTGCTTGTATGTAAGGTGAACTATTTGAAAATGTGCTATATTTAATAAAATTATTTGTGCAACATTCAGAGCATCTTCTTTAAACGGATTTCTTTTAGTCGATGTAAGAATATTGTAGACATATCATCCAGAAGTTGGGCTTAATTTCCAACTGGTCAATGTTAAGTACACAATATTAAAGAAGATAGTAATTATAAATGCACTGACAGCGGACTGCATTCAAACCATTAAAGTAGTCGCCAAGTGGTATGGTTCGTGAATTAATCGCATTTCTATAGGCATGCGTACAAGACAGACCACAAACAAATGGATTTACTATGAATTAAAATATTTTTCGAAAAACAAATGGAAAACGTTGATCGAAACATTGAAATATTGATAGAAGGATTGAAATATTGAGAGAAATTTTGAAATATTAGTAGAATGTTTGAAAGATTAATCAAATTATTGGAAGGTTGATTGAAATGTTGATCGAATAATCGAATGATTGATAGAAAGGTTTTAAGAATTAAAGAATGACTGAATGAATGATTGAAAGATTAAGAGATCGTTCGGAACATTGCGAGATTAATAGAAAGATTTAAATATTTATAAAATTGCTTCTTGATTGCTGAGAAGAGCACAGAAGATTTAATACATTCCAATTTTCAAGGGCCTAACCCTAATGGTTTGTGAAAATTATCGTCGTCGATGTAGGCAGTTCAGCTGCTGTAAAACTACCAAAGGCGAAGTTGGGATGCTGGTTGGAAGCACACCACCACACATTTATTCATCTATACATCTACACACCAGTAGCTCACTGGTCCGAAAAAGTAATTGAAATTTGAGCAGATTTTAATTTGGAAGGTGAATGTATGTGTAATTAAGAGCTCGCCCGATGAAATTATACGAAATCAGAAGGAAGAGACGAACATAAAATTACATACCTGAATGAACGATGGAAACATAAAGGGAAAGAGATATAAAGAAAGAAAGAGTGCGATGTCACCTCTCGCATCAAGCAAAGAACTATGATGTGGTACACCTTTGGCTACATTAATTATATGAAGAGGAGGAGATTTCATGTGAGCAACAACCAACTTCAAGCAATAGAGGTGGTATTGATTTTAAATTATTAGCCCAGTCTAGTGATGATTGCGATTGATCTGTATTTGGTAATTGGGGGAGGATGAAGAGTGCGGGGGTAGCATATGATGTTAAAACAATGGTTGCTTGGAGGGTATAGGGTGGTTGGGTGGGTGGGGGCCAGCTATGCAGCCAATGGAATGTAGTGTTATGGTAGCAACTGTCTTACTAAATAACAAATGGAAAAACAATGGTTGTGGGTCAGTCGTCTGTTGGTTGTCATAATGGGAGAATGAGTGATCTGCCATATTTAAAGGAATCGAACTCCAAACCTTCTCAATGTTAGTTTTTAAATGTTTTCTTCCTTAAATATCCTAATATTTCGGAGATATTAAAAAATCTGACATAATTATTAAAATTTTGTTTTAATTTCTGTTAGATTATTTACGGTTTTCTGCAGATTTTTTTTAGCCCGAGTTTGGCTAAGATTAGGGTCAGTGTCACAGATATCCAAAATGGTGTTCAGGACCCGCGGTGGTGTAGTGGTTAGACTGCTCGCGTCCCGCCTAGGCAAACTGGGCTCGATTCCGGATTTTCGAATTTAAGAATCGTGCCGGACGATGGCGCTGGTCAGCGGGTTGTCTCCGGGATCTCCCTTGTTCCCTGCCCCTGCATTCTGGCGCCGCTCCATACTCACCTCACTTCACTTTCAGCGGCTCTCATGGCCTTGAAGTTAAGAGCCGTCCGAATCTCTCCACTCCATTCCAAGATGGTGGTCATGATCAATAATGTAATTTTCGCCCCCTTATTTATGTTATGACAATTGTTATTTTTATATATTTTTCCAATTTAAAGTCACATGGGGTAAATACAGGAATAAGGATATCCAAGATAGAGATCGCGGTCCATACTGTAGATTTTCTCCAATGTTTTACATCGTTTGCCCAATTTTTTCTCTTTTTTTTAAATTTTCAGGCCATTCCTAGGTCAAACCTAAAGTCACGGACATCCAAAATGTCGGTCGAGTTTTATAATGTCATTCCCCCTCCTCCCGATTTTTACCATTTTCTAATTTTTTTTTTTTAATTTTCCACGATTTTTCTACTTTAATGTCATCGCAAGACAATACCACGGTCACGGAAATCCAAAATTGCTGTTGGAATCCATAATGTACAGAAATGTGGTCTGCATACCTTCTGGTCTGCTGGGCTTTGCTTGGAGACATAAGACGCCTTCTTGATTTGGAGAGTTTCTATATCTCACATCGAAGAGTCACGAAACCACCTTGGTCGTTTTCAGTGAGACTTGAGCTCAAATTGGTAATTCTGGGACATTTTGTTGGAATCACATTGAAGAGCGTTAAATGTGGTGTATTTATTTAAATACAAGCGTAGACAATTTTTACTTTCATCTATGTAGCAAAATTTGGAGAAAAAGGCGATTTTAGCGAAATATAAGTCACTTCTAAAGATTTTGGGGTTCAAACGGGATATTTTGACAGCCACGAGGTCAAGACAAATGTTACCCACATCCAAGATGACCACAATGTGACGTCATAACATGACATTCGGTCGACGCCTGGCTCCTATCCCACATATCCTTTGTCACAGAACTCTCTTTTGTATTCTACTCGCCTGGCAGTGAGGAATATAAAACCATATACCAGCCGGGTCATTAGGCACCGGAATGCTTTATAGGCAGAGTGCCAAGACAGAGCTATTGTGGTCTTCAGAGAGTGTGAGCTGAGGTACAATACCAAGTAAACATACATGTTATACAAGTTATACTGTATATTCCAGTGTTCTACTACAGTATATAACAGCTTAAGGGAAACGATTGTTTGGTTTTTAGTATGTATGAGAGAATAAGTCTAATATATGTGTGTGTTTTATGTACTGTTATGCTCCAAAACCTGAAAAACGGCTTGGTGTTTTATTTTATAATGATGACATACCATATGTTGGTGTGATTTGTGTATCCGTTCTGTACTGGGGACAACAGTTATAGTTTATTCTTATTTTCCTTCTTGTATAGATGTGATGATATTCAAAACCATTCACGTAATCTTCTACAATTGAGAAGTAATAAATAAGTTGTTAGCATGGGCATTTAAATTTCAAACGAGATATTCAAAAGTAGACAAGTCAACCAATATTTGTGTGATTTCAGGAAGTTAATATTTAGTGATAAAAAAATGCCTATCACATGATACTATGATAAGAAGTTTGCCTACAGTTTTTGTAAGTTTACTCCATTCGTTGGGGAAAAATATTTAAATTTTTTTTGCATTGAGCCACACAGATGAATGGGCATTATTATGCTTTGCTTTTTTTTCACGTCTGTGTTTTTCTTCCTCCTTTCAAGGTAAAAAAAACACATATAATTTAAATAATTTTTAGCAAAACCAGTTGCAAATTAGATTTTTTTTAAAATTTATATAGGAAATAGAAAACAAATTATTATCATGACTTTTTGGAAACATAATTAGACTGAGGAGCATAAAGGCTGCCGATATAGAGTACATTCGCTCCTCTTGCACATTTCTTACAAATATCAGGACCTCGCAACTTTGATAGAGCACCAGTGGTTATCAAACTTGTACGCACTTCAGGTGAGTAAGTAAGACAAGTAAGAAAGACAGGTTAGTCTGAGCAAAGTCTTTATTTCTTGTCATGGTGTGGGCGAGTCTAGGCTGGGAACTGCTCCAGGTACTGCTGCACTGCGGTATGGCCATAGTTCTTGGCCCAGTAGAGGGCATTATGGCCTTCCCCATCTGTAGCCGTGGTGTCAGCGCCGGCCTGCACCAGTAGCTTCACTGTCTCGAGATTACCTCCGTCCGCTGCCCATTGGAGCGGTGTGTGTCTGTAGATGTCCCTCCCATTCACGTCGGCCCCGCGCGACACCAGCATCTTCACGAGCTGGTAGTGTCCGCCGTACGCCGCGCCAATCAGAAGCGTGTAGTTGTCTTTGTCAGGCAAGTCGACAGGCATGCCGGCGCACAGTAGCAGCGTGGCCAGCTGCGTGTAGCCATAGTAGCCGATATAATATAGCTTGTCCATAGCATTCTGAAGTATGTTCTTCAGCTCACCGTACGCCCCGCTGCTGTGGTCCATCTCAGCATCCAGGCCCCTCTCCAACGTCTGCCAGTCTCTGGAGCCGCTGTACTGTAGCACCTGTGAACACGCGCCAGTTGTGATGCGGCTATCAGGACAGTCGCCATGGCAGACCGGGCTCGATTCCCGGGGGAAAAGCGGCGGGGATTTCCCCGGGGAACTCGGTCACTCCTCCAGCACACCATTCCTTCGCAACTTCGCCGTATCTTCATCTCGTTCTCATCGGCACTCAAGATATCAGCTGTTTAGAGCCTCCTAAATATGACTCACTTACTCGTGCCTCCACCATACGAACGGCAACATTTATCCCATTACACGCCTACTCTCTCTGATCAGAAATATCCGGACATCCCTCTGTAAAAGTGAACTGTCGCCCACCTGTCACTATGACCACCGTCACCGCTATAAAGGGAGGCAGAGGGCTCGATGTTGGTCAGTACCACGCGATAGCAGCAGAATGAGTAGAACAAGGGAGCTCAGTGAATTTAAGAGTGGTGTAGTTATTGGTTGCCACATCAGTAAGCAATATTGTCACCCGAAGAGGGAGAGCGTGTGACTGGAAGGGATCGAATAATTGTGGAGATCAGTCGTTCTTTCTACAGCTATCGATAAAACATTAAAATATTAAAAATTAATCCACAAGTTTTTAAAAGGGCGCCCCCCCCCCC